>CAXAKX010001084.1:0-84042 GCA_963969525.1 Ontholestes murinus
TTACTGAAACTACCAGCAATCTCGAAATAGGTAACTGTTTAATTGATTTACTATGTATACAAAAACTTCAATATTTATTTAACATTAAAGTAAATAAAAATTAAAATTAGTTTCTAATAATTCGACTCTTTTATCTAATAGAATTTTTATTAGATGTTACTTCGTACCTTATATGGTGGAGGCGCCGGGCACTGTATTACATAAAGGATTCGCAGACCGGATACGACTTAATATATCTTGTTTAATATGTCCTCAGTATACGATAGAAAAAATAATAATTTATATCAGCTTAAATGACGTCTTACCAATGTACCTTCATATAAATAAGTTTCTAAATTTAATTTCCCCGTGCAACGGAACGTATTTTCTACTGTTATCGTTTATTAGACACGACACGAAATCATTGCTTAAGGCAATATCTAGACAGGTGTTTCTCTGTATTACAACTCGTTAGTAGAGCCATGCCATTATCATGGAAATACAATAATACCGGAAATGCATCGAATTTATTTAAAATCGATTCATTCTCGTGCTGGCCTTTCACTTGAAAGAACGGCACCATTTCCAAAGCAATTATTTTCTAGTGAGGCCATGAGTTTCTAAATAGTCTTCATTAAATTTGAGTTCTTTGACATAAGGATGAAACAAGCATGATTTTGTTCAAATTACAGGTGTTATGCATATTATTTGTTAGTGAAATTATGTTGTTTGTTCTTTGTAATTCATTCCTTCCTCGCCTCCTGATTTCTGGGTTGGACCCTATGTCAGGTATTGAAGGAAACTTGTAGCTTCTTCTGGTTTGGACTGTTCCATTAGAGTATTCAATATCGTTGACTTGTTTTATTGTTTTTTTAATGTTAAGTTTTATTTGTTTTATTTAAATATTATTTATGCTTTGTTTCTTGGTTTTGATGATGAGAAAGGGAATATACAAAATAAATCAAGTCACCATTGGTTAATTAAGGAATCTGCATGTGTAAAACCGTAGCTTAATGGAGCAATAATTTTCTAGAAAGATCATTTTTGATTTTTTTTTATTGGGTTAGTGTAAAATAAATATGCAAAACCAGAGATTCTGCATATATATATATATATATATATATATATATATATATATATATATATATTCATCATTAGTTAATCGAAATATCAGCAAAATATAAGTAGTATTGCAGGCACCCAACTATGGCTACAGATGCAATGCCGATTATTCAAAATAGCAAAGCTTTACTGAAGCAATAATTTCATAGAAAGATAATTTTTATTTTTTTTTTGATTTGGCTGGTATCAAAAGGAAAATATAAAATTAATAATTTTGTACGTCAAAAGCCACAATAGTTAAATTGAGAAATCAGCAAAATATTTGTAGCAATAAATTGACCTATTTATAGCCACAGGTGTTAAGAAACAAAACAAAATGTGAAGCATTCATTTCATTTCACAAGAAAATTATTTTTTAGATTTGACAGACGTCAGAGAGGAAAAAGATTGTGTAGATGGTAGTTGACTATTTATTATTTGAGGAGTCAGTAGAATATAAGTGCAGATCCTAAACTCAAAACAGAGAAGGTTTACTGAAGCAGTAATCCTAAAAAAAATATCATTTTTATTGTTTTCAGTTTTGGATAGCGTCAACTGGAAAATACATGTGCTTAGATGTTGTAGATAGAAAATCAACAATAAATAATTGCTCCAGACATGAAAGCCTTACTGAAGCAATAATTTCCTGGAAAGATTTTTGCTTTTATTTTATATATTCAACACAATACACAGAATCTGTAGATATAAGTTCACTATTGATTGATTCAAAAATTGAACAGGACACCGGACCACCAAGAGTAGATAATCTTATAGCTTGTAGAATAATAATAAAGAAATTAGACTTTAGTATTACATATATTGTGTATAAACATCTTTAATAAGAGCTTATAATAAATCAGGGCCCTCAACAAAATTTTCACCGATAATAATATGATTGCGTATATCCCACGTCACCTAACAGAAAAGAAAGGAATAATTAGATCGGTAGATACACAATTTACGAATATATTACTGAACTAAAAAACAATAAAACTCACATATCTAGCAATTCTAATTCCACAAAAAAACGTAAAACAAAAAAGGTCCATCAGAATCCCACACTAATATTCTAACACCCGTAATCACGAATCCTTATCGAGAAGAATTTTTAAATTATAAAAATGAGTTAGTAGAGGTAATAACTAAAACTATTCTAGAGGTATTGGATAACCCGCATTTGCTCGTCAAATAAAACTTTACTTTAGATTTAAAAACTAATTTATCTAATTATATTAATAATACAACCGGTAAAATGGATCCGACAAACTTAACTATAATGCAATGGAATGCTAGATCTGTTTTGTCCAATAAATATAGTTTTTGCAATTTTTTAAATATCAATAAAATAGATATAGCATTAATTTCGAAAACCAGGTTAAAAACAGGTGTAAATTTCAAAGTAACAAATTACGACTACATTAGAAAAGACCGTAGTGACAGAAAAGATGGAGTGATGATAATGGTCCGAAACAATATCCAATAGCAGAAACTCGAAATAAATATTCGCTTTAATCCAAATATAGAATGTTGTGGAATATTGTTAGCGAATAATAACAACATAATATCTATTTACAAAACTCCTCATGTTAATACAACTGTAAGTCAATGGTATAACAACTTAACATCTTTTACGAAGCCCTGCATCATTGGTGGAGATTTTAATGCACACCACCGACTGTGGGGATCGACTCTAAACGAGGGTCAAGTTATTGTAATTGTAAATGCTCTTGATATTGAAATGCTATTTGTATTTAAAAAAATACGAACTCTTCTGCTCCAGGATTGGATGAAATTACATATAGCATGATTACCAGATAACGGCAAAAATGTCTATTAGACTTGTTCAATGCCTGGTGGAGAGATATGAATCACTATAGTGAATTTAAGACAGTAATTGTAGTTCCCATCCTAGGAAACCAGGAAAAGACCAAATGGACCGAAATCTTACAGACCCATATCTTTTCTAACTATAGAGTGGTGGTTGGAACACCATAAAAAACTTCCTCAAAACCAATATGGATTCCGCCGAGGACTTGGAACTGTTAATGCTATAACCACTCTCGTCACAACCCTCCAACATTCTTTCTCAAAAAATATGTTCCATCCGTGTATTTTTGTGAAGTTGGCCCACAATATAGTTGCCTTATACAAAAATATAATTGTATATACATTTAATTCCCTCACCGGAAACCCAATTGGACCTAGAATATCATCAGTTGGGGTTCCACAGGGATCACTTTTCTCGCCCACCCTGTTTAATATATCCACAGCTGATATCCACAACCTATTTCCTTCCATCATGTCAAACTATGAATAAATCCAAGATTAAATGTCGAAATATTGTTAGAATTATTAAAGATTAGATGTTTCAGAATGGTTTTGAAATATCTGGAGAAAAACCTGCAGTTGTTTTCCCGACACCATCCAAGCCAAACACAATATATTAAGCTATGTGGAATCCAATTTCTCCTAATAAGGGAATATAAATATTTAGGGGTTATATAACGTGTAGGCATAATTATATAAATCTAACCAACACACCACGACTCGAGTTTCAGCGTTCTTTTAGACATTATCAAATAAAACGTCAAAACTCGAGTCGTGAGGTATTGGCACATAGATAGTGTTTCAAGTGGCATAGCAGAAATATTTTAGTGTTAAAATGATTGGGAATGTATTCTTCATGCTTATTTCATGACAGTTTAGAGTCTAGTATTACGCCAAAACACTTTAAGGAGGTCGGTGGATTATTTGTTATAAGGAAAATACCATTCTTGTAGACTTCATATAATCGATTGGCAAGAAACCAGTTAGCTGCTGTGTCCACTGATATATTATTCGCAGCATGGGCGGCATATATAATAGTGCATGCGTCAATTACTTGACATGGCAGATCATTTATATATACTAGGAATAATAGTGGACCTAGAATTGAAGCTTAAGGTATATCATAATTAATTTGCTGCTCGAAAGTGACGGTACCATTAAAGTAAACTGCTTGACGTCTTTCGCTTAGATATGAGTTCAGCATCCAGCAGCTATCGGGATGAAAATTGTAAAAGTACAGCTTCTGCATGAGTACGTCATGCGAGACGCAGTCAAATACCTTGCTGAGATCCATGAAGGTTGCAACTGAAAAGTGCGATTCTCGAATCCTTCACAGATCTCTTCGACGAAGGGCATTAGTGCGACCCACGTAGATCCCCTCTGCGAAAACTGTATATGATTTGGTTGTCCTCCTGAAAGTATTCCATTTGTAAGTATGTATGTAAGGTATTTGTATCCGTTATTTTACCCTTCTTATGTACAGGAATGATAAGAGCCATTTGCAGATTTGCAGACATTTAGAGGATGTGTTAGTCCTAAAACTTTCGTTTTAGGACAATAACATCACAGCAATATTTTATCAAGTTCGTGCTTGATTTATATATGTCACGGCAGTGTAAAGACTTGAAGCTACGGATGACATAATTTACTGTTACTTAACTTATTTCCTGAAACTTAAAGTAAGGTGATCCAACTGGATGCGAGGATATTAATATGACTCGCGTGACTTCTTGCGAAACCGTCCAACATACATGCAGCAATATTACAAAAGTGATCATTAAAAGTATTAGAAGTGTAAATTCCATATTATAATTAAGTATTAGAGTCTACGTCATAAAGAACAAGCCCAAGTTAAGACGTATTACCTTTAATTAAAAACCACATAGCTCTGGAATTGTTTCGATTGGATTTAATGTATTCCGAGTTTGCTTACAGTCTGCTCTCATGCAATGCCTTGCGATAGACGCATCTATAATTTTGAAAATTTGGTACAAATTCTGAATTGTACTCGCTTGCTTGTTTTAATAATGATAGTGTCTTCTGCAATTACCGCAGATTATCATTAAACCATGGAACTTTATTCCTATTCGAATTTGATGGTTTTCAAAGATTGAATGGCATATGTCTGCAAGATGTTCAAAAATTGTTCAAAGTCAAAAGTTGTTTTTGGCATTGGTAATGGAAAACCAGTCGGTGGTCTTTAGAGATAATAAAATTTAAGTCTCCTATGATGTGTGTGTGGTCTTATCTTTTTCTGTTCCTGCTTGTTTGTTTTTAGATAACTAACTGATATATTCATTACTACGTGATCCGACATTGTGGTATATATTTGTTCTACTTGTATATAATTTTCATGGATATTTATGAAAATATTATCAAAACAGAACATAGAATGGACATAAACCCTATAAAAATACTGATTTAGTGTCGATAACATTTAACTTGACATTAAATTTTCCTTGATTAAAACATATTTTATCTAGTGAGATAAATTTTATCAATTTTATCTAGTGAGGTGCTTACGATGGCTAGGAACTCATTAAAATCACCTGTGGGTGATCTATAAATAATAACTCTTCTTATGTAGTGTATAGGTAGTAGTAACGCAGATATGTGACAATGCCTATCCACGGATAAATCGTTTAGAGAATTCATTGGATTAGCAGATGCATTGTGAAGTAACTGAATAACACTGCCATGTTTGTGCACAGTTCTAGCAAATGAGAAACTACTTTCAATATATCAAGTTGAAATGATGTAACTTCACTTTGACTTAGCCGGTGTTCGCCAAAGCAGACAATTTCTAATAGAAATGTTTCAAGATCATTCACCTTATTTCTTACAGAGTGAATATAATAATAATAATAATAATAATAAACATTTATTGGTCCAAGTTATACACAGTATGTACATAGGATAAGTCACAATACAAATATATTCCTATTAGTTTAAAAATAATAATAATTAAGTCTATATAATGCTAAATATTCATTTACAGAAAAGTATGATTTCTGAATTAAATGATATTTTAGTTTATTTTTGAACATATGTTTATTTTTACTATCTTTGATATTTGCCGGAAGTTTGTTAAAATGTTTGATTCCGTAAATATTTGGTGAGTAATAAAATAAATCAAGACGACTATTATGTCTATATAGAGTATTACGATTTCTTGTTTTGTAATCATGAATATCGCTTGTGGTACTAAAATGATTTTTATTACTAAATATATGCAAACTAATTTCATAATATTTAATGTACGAAACGAATCACGTAATGAGGTCCTACTGCAGACTCCTAGAATACAGCGAATTACTCTTTTTTGCAGAATAAATAATTCACTCATCAAATTTAATGGTCCCCACTGACATATACTATATCTTAGTCAAGATTCGATAATAGACTTATATATTATAATTATCTGTTGTATATCAAGAGTATCTTTTAAACATCTAATCGCATAGCAGTATTTATTTATCATATTTTTAATATCTTCGCACTGATTACGCCAACTAAGATTTTGATCAAATTTTATTCCGAGAAAAGTGGTGCTATCTGTATACTGAATGTTATTACCTTGAATCTTTATTTCAATTTCAAGATTACTTTTACATTGTCTCGTATGAAATCGAGAAAATATTGTTTTATTTTTATTTAGAAATAATTGATTTTGATTTCGCCAATTTAAAGTTAATTTTAGGGCTTCATTGCAGTGATAGTCAATATTTACTTGATTAGAAATTATTATGGATGTATCATCAGCATAAGTTATGAGGTGATATGGAATTGAGTTATGCAAGTCATTTATGTATAATATGAATAGGAAAGGACCTAAAATAGATCCTTGTGGGACACCAATATCTAATGTTACTTCATTAGATATATAAACACTTTCTTGAAATTGCTCAGTAATTAGTTTTACTCTTTGCTTGCGTTCTTTGAGATAAGTTAAGAACCAATTATGCGCCACGCCGCGGATTCCATAGTTATATAATTTATCCAATAAATAATTAATATTGACACAATCGAAAGCACGGCTCAAATCAAGAAATATTTCTACTGGATACTCTGCTCCATCCAGATATTCTGTAATCAATTTAGAGAACTCGTTTATAGCAGTTTTTGTTGATTTGCCTTCCCGAAAACTATGTTGATTATCTGTTAAAAAATTATGTTTATCAATGAATGTAACAATTCTTTTAAGCATACTATATTCAAATATTTTTGCAATTGCCATAATTTGCGTTACAGGCCTATAATTCATTACGTCTTCTTTTTGGCCTTTCTCAAATATTGGAGTGACAATATATTGCTTTAAATTGCGAGGAAAATATACTAGTTCAAACGATAAATTGATTGAATATGATATTGGGGCTGTAATAAAGTTTGATATTAGTTTTATAATTAAGTCCGGAATATCATCTGAACTCGCAGAGAACTTATTTTTCCATTTTTTTTCACTTTCTATTGTTGGTGCTAAAAATATAGAAGAAATATTGAATGGTACGTCAGTTTTGAAAGGTGTATATGGGATTTTGTTTAAATTATCTAAAGGAATTTGTTTGAAAATATTATTGAATTTTTCAACAACATGATTGGGATTATCGATTAATTCCCCATCAATATTTAGTTTAATATTCTTAGTACATTTATTACTAATGTTGCATACATCTTTTACTATTTTCCATGTAGTTTTGCAAAGATTACTTGATGTTAATATTTTATTTTGATAGTATTCTTTCTTTGTTAGTTTAACTAGATATTTATGTTTTACTTTAGCGTCTGCATAGATGTTATTTAAGGCAGGAAATTCCTTTTCAAAATATACAAATCTCGTAAGCTGCTACTTGATACCCGAATATTTTCATTTACCCATGACTTTTTAGTTTGTTCTTTTGTTTTCAATTTTAGTGGAAAGTGCTTATGAAAGTAAGTGAGTAGTATTGTATGGAAACGTTCAAACGTAGCATCTAAAGAAATTTCAGAATATATTTCCTCCCATGTTTCGGATGCTATATCATTACAAAATTTAATACAATTACTTTCACAAAAATTTCTTGACAGAGATTTAAATGGTATATTATAGTTTATCGTTTCAAAGGAAAATTTCGCTAAAATTGTTTTATGATCTGAAAAAACATTGTCTAAAGTAGTACAAATGCCTGTAAAATTATTTATGTAGATATGATCAATACATGTTGCACAGGTTGGCGTTACCCGGGTAGGTTGTGTGTTTATTTGTTTTAAGTTAAATGTTTGTAGAATGTCACTAAGTATATTATGTTCAGGTGTATTATTTAATGAATTTATGTTAAAATCCCCTGTTAAAATAATTGGGATATTATGTTTAAAAATATGTACCAACAAACTATAAAGATACGATATAAATTGGTCACAGTTCGTAGATGGTGGTTTATAGCAATTGATAATTATTACCGTATTATTTTCGCTGATAATCCAGTCTACTGCACACGCCTCTAATATCGAATCTCGACAATAACTTGATATATGTTTTAAAATTAAGGCCATTTTTTATCCAAATTCCTACACCACCTCCTCTACCTTGTATGCTGTAACTTGCCACTGGAACATAGGAAGAAATGTATAATGCAGCTAAATGATCTTTTTTAAGCCACGTTTCAGTTAAACACATTATTTTTAAATCAAGTGTGGAGTAATCAATAAACACTTAATCAATTTTATTTTCACTTAATGATCTAACATTTTCTAATAGCAAATCATGAGTTACATGTTGGTTACAATATGCGCTGTTTATATTAGTATGCTTTTTTAATTTATTGAATTTTGTTTGTTTAAATTTTTGCCGGTTCTTTTGTTCAGGTAAAATAAAAAACGATTTATTTTAACACCAACTGGCCAGGATTCAGGATTAGTTACTACTTCTGCATAATTTTCTGGAACTGATAGCTTCATTGATGTATATTCGTCCGGTCTATTGGAAGTCATACGTTCTAATTTAGCTCCTTGAATATTAATGGATTCAAGTTATAATTGTACAGATTCTATATTTACATCAACATCTAATCCACTTAAGTAAAAATGTTTGTATATTTTCGCTCCTTTAAAACCGATCACCTTTGTTGAACTCCCATTGATTATATTCGGCCGACGATGAGGTGAAGCTGATTCTGCGACATTTTTTTCCGTGTCGAAAGGGCGTTGACTTGCACTCTCCGGAATATTTTCGGTAGATAATTTTTCTACATTTAATTCATTGATACTATGCGAGATTGGTTGCCTATCCTCAAACGTAGTCTGGGGAAATTTCCGTTGGTTTGTTTCGGTGTTGTTCCAACAACATAATTATCTTTTCTTGATTATTTATATTGTTTTTCATTTGATCCACTAATGTATTTGTTAACACCAATTCCTTTTTTAAATATTTAATTTCAGCTATGTATGGACTTACATTCTCACATAGGTTAGAGTTATCCTCTTGCAACTTTTCACATAAATTACCACCAATCAGCTTGATTAAAGTATCACTCACTTGCGAATCACTAGATAGTACAGGTAATTCTTTATTAATAATTATATTAATTAATTCTTGCTTCTTGAACTTGTTTAGTTCCTTAAATATAGATTCTCGGACGTCTTTACTGTGCGCCATCTTTATTATTTTTTTTGGAAATATGTATTTAAATTTGGTTTGCTCAGATCCTTTGTTCCTCTATCGATATTGTTGTCTTCTTGTCTGTAAAATATGCCTCGTCATTCCAGTTTAATTCTGCCTGGGAACAGTTTCTAAACTTAATTTAGTTTTTTTTTTTTGGCGACGATGAATTTGTGGGTGAGAGTTGGAAGGTGAAGTTTCGTTTGGCATCACAGCGGATTTGCAATGAGATAGATATTTGTGAATCGTGTCAATGGTGAAATTAGTTGGATTAGATCTTGAAGACTTAATGCTGATTCCCTAAGGGAGTCCACACTGCCAACAAGGATAAAAAAATGAATGATTTGAATGTAAAATGATTTACACAAATTTTGAAAGTCCTGAATCTCCAATAAGGTTTAAAAATTGATATTGTCTTCGAACTAATACAAGAAATATTTCATGTTCTATGTTCTTGTTTCGAAGGGTAAGTTTATCTATTGCTGAATTTAATTTGCCTTACTTTAGACCTCATATACATTTAAAAATATGCGGTTACATAACCGCAATTATTGAACATGAAGTCCGAAGGCAATATCAATTTTTGTGAAACATTGGGAAACATTTCCCACATTAGTATATACACTTAATGTCTTTGTCGTAGGATATATTTGCGAAGGTAACTGATTTGTCACTTTGCACAATGTTATAATTGTAGTATATATCACGATGATAAAACGCGAAAGCACAACACTTCTAACAGAGATGAAGCTTGATTAAGAAATAAGTAAAATATACACAATACTACAGATTTTTAACTTCCTTCACAAGTTTAAAGGCAGTTGCTTCAAATTTCCTGGGAAGATAATTTTTGTTTTTATTTTTATAATAAGTTCGAGTCAAAAGAACAACACTGATTAATTGATGAATCAATAAAATAGATATAAACCTGCAATTCTAAAATATGGTTACAAGATTATAGGCGATGTTTCGAAACAACATAATGTTTGCAATGATTTTTTTAAGGTAAATACAAAATCAAATATCCTGTAAAGGAATTGGTTATTCGAGGAATCACAAAATAGATTTATCAGTGAGGACAAACTATTAACACACAACATATGAACGTGATCTAGATCTTTAATTGGAGGAGTAATTTCTTGAAAATTTTTTTTAGATTTGTTTAGTGTCCAAGAGAATATACAAACTCAAAGTTTCTAAAATTTTATATTCACCATGGGTAATCGAATAATCAGAAATCTAGAACTTGGGGTTAAGAAGATATAGAAACTTTTTTGAAACGATAATTTTCAAGATAGGTCATTTTAATTATTCTTTCTTTTAGACTTAAAAGTAAAATGCAAATGAAAAGATTCTGTAGATACAATTTCAAGATTTGTTACTTACTAGCAAAAGCTGTAATTACCTAAAAAGATTATTTTTATTTTATATTTTAAAAGTAAGCATTAGTTAGTTAATCGAAGAATTACCAAAATAGATGTAGCACTGCGAACACTCAACTATGAAGACAGGTTTGAAGTAATTTTTTAGATTTTACTGGCTTCAAAGGAAACATACAAACATTAATATTTTGTAGATACAAGTGCACTATTGGTAAATTAAAATATCAGCAAAATACATATAGACACCCAACTATGACCACCAGTTCGAGAACGATTTTTGATACATCAAAGTATTTTTTTTGAAATATCTTTTTTTTTTTTTTTAAAGAAACTGATAATAACAAAGACGCTGTAAATCAGTAGAATAGATGGAGCACTGCAGATTCTAAATTATGGTCGATTTTTTTAGATAAACACCTTAGCTTAAAATATAGAAACTTTTTTAACTTTAAATGTACGACCAAAGTTTGGTCAAGGCGATTGTTTAAAATACCAAAATATTACTGAGACAATAATTTACCTTCTTTTTGTTTTACAAGAGTCAAAACCAAAGATTCTATATATCTAAATTCACTATTGGTTAATCAAGCAAACTGTAGCACTACTATGGCAACAGTTGTGAAAAAACAATAACTTCCTTGAAGGATAATGTCTCTGTTTTGCTGGTGTCAAAATGAAAAAAAAGATTTTGTAGATAAATTCAACATTGATTAATTGAGTAGAATATATGTAGCACTATATACGCACAACTATGGCCGTAAGTGTAAAGGTGATTATTAAATCAATCAAAGCTTTTCTGAAGCAACAAATTCCTGAAAAAAATATTTGTAATTATGGAGGGATTTAATTAAGTAAATTAAGATTTTTTCAGAGAAAATTACAATTTATTATTTAAAAATGTGTATTTATCCTGCTATAATTATAAATTGCGGTTTTAACAATAGGACAACATAAAAGGGAATGTGTGCAGGGTGTAACATCCGGCATAACCTAAGTAGGGTGCCGACATGAAAATCGAGAAACGAACCGCAGCAGCGTAACAATCTCGCCCCCACTTTTATAAGCGTCGGTTAATTAAAACATGAAGTGCCCACCTGGGAGCCGAATCCGCAGTTTCAGTTTTCTCCTGATTATACCCCGTTTCTAATTTCTGCCACTTAATTTCGGCCGCTAATGAGGTAGACGGAGATTATTATTATTTATGGGGTGCGCTTCCCGCGAATCGCTAATTGTTATTTCTCGCTGTTCATTCGCCTTTATGCCGCCTTTATGCAGATTTTTTTAATTAAACGCACCATAATTGCCCTATTAATTATTGCAACTGTACCCTTATCATATGCCGCTCTGGACCTTATTAAAGTTTCACGCTCGCCTATGTGTGTGTGTGTGTGTGCGAATAAAAAGAGCGCGCCCCTTTTTTTAATACATAATATATTTTCTTTAAATATGGAAATTTTCTCCGCGCCGCTTTTCTTTATTTTATGGGCTGGATCTTCTTATTTATGATATTCGAGGTTCAGATTTTTTTCCCTTTTTAATATGTTTGTATTTATCACACAAATAACACCGCGCCGCTTGTTTAGTTACTGTGGAATGTATTATAAATAAGCTCGAATGCAATATTATTTAAATCCTACGGGGTTTATGAAAATCTATTAATATTAATAAGCAGTTTTTTTTCTGGTAAAATATTATTTAAAAATATACTTAATTTTACTCTATCCATAAATATGTATCAGAGTTATACTTTTCAAGCATCCATTTTCTATTACATTACACATTTATAATGCAATTTTTAATTAGCTACGAAATCTACGTATATTTTTTTAATCGTGAAATTTGTACACAATTGATTGTAAATATATTAGTCCATATTTATGCTCTTTAAACTTTTAAATTCTTCAAAATGTAAAATCCATTTTACTATACTATATATATATATATATATATATATATATTATATATTTAATATTATAGAATCAATAAACAAATATTTTTTTCTACAATTTTCAATTTATAAAATCCTTTTTTTTAATTTTAAGTTACAACATGTATTTTTCAGTAATATTTTAATTAAGAAACTAATTTTTGAGAAACTTTAAAATATCATATTTTTTTACATCTTTAATTTTAAAAATCTTTTTTTTTTGCTTTATATTGAAAAATCCTTTCCACAGTCGTTTAATTAAAAAATCTATTTTTAAAAAATTTTAAAATAGAAATTCTTTTTTTCTTTTAAGCTACAAATTTGAAAATAAACTTTTATGCAATTAAAATATCCATTTTACCAAAATATTCAGTTCGTAATCATATACAACTTTGAAGATAACTTAATTCGTTATAATTCTAAAATTACAAAATCTATATATACAAACATCTTCATTGCAGACAATTTTACATATTAAGTAAAGCAACATTAAAAGGAAACAATTGAAAAAAAAATCTGCTGAACGGCTATCGACCTAGGGTCTTTCAGCCTTACAAAATCTATTTTTCTACATTCTTTAAATTATAAAACCCATTCTTTGAGAAACTTCACGTAGTCATAATAAAAAATCTTTTTTGCAATTCTATTTTTATATTGTAAGCTTTAATTCTGCTCAATCTTTAAACTGAGAAAAAATGCTTCAATTTTTACCAATGTTTTCTTCAAATGCAAAAATCTCTTCTAAAAATGGTTTATATAGAAAATCGTTTTTTAAAATAGAAAAAGAACTTTTATAAACTATTCAATTCCTAAAATTCTTATTTGTATGAATTGCGATTTTTTTTTATAATACTCAATTTAAGGGATCTATTTCTTCGTAATACTAAAATTACAAAAGTTATGTTTTTACAATTTTCAAATTAGAAAATGCATTTGTGAGAAACTTCAAATTAAATTAAAATACACTTTATACTTTATTAATTGTAAACTGTATTTCTGTACTATTTTTAAAATTTTACGTCAATCTTCATATTTGAAAATATTTGTTGTACAAAAGAAACATCAATTTTTCAAAAATATTTGCCATCAATTTCATTTTCTACAATTTTCAACATGGAAAAAAGACTTTTTTTATAAAAGAACTTTAAAAAAATAATTATTTTCTGTAATTCTATTCATTGTGAATTCTAACTCTTTACAATCTTCTTATTGAAAAATCCTGTTTTCTGTGAATCTTTAATTGAAAAATACTTTCTTCAATCCAAATTTATATCTTTTTCAAAATGAAAAATTCATTTTTCTCTGAATTTACAAATTTGAAAAGTTAATTTTCATAAAATTAAGGAATTATTTTGCCAAAATGGATAATAGAAAATTTATAAAATTCATTTATTTCAATTCTAAAATTACAAAATGTTTTAAACATTTTCAAATTAAAAAATTTGTTTTTAAGAAAGTCAAATTTTTATTTCATTCACAAAATGAAAACCTTTTTTCTTTTTTTCTACTATTCAATTTAAAAAATCCACCTTAATAAAACATTAAAATTATAAAATCTATTCGGTTTTGAGAAACTTCAAATAGTCATAGTAAAAATTCAAATCTTATATTTTCAATTGAAGATTTTAATTCCTTGCAATAATATTTGGTTTTAGTCCTTAAATTTAAAAATCTACCTATTACGCAATTGAAAAATTTAATTTATAACAATATTGTATTCATTTTGTACGAATTTTGAAATGAAAAATGAATTTTTTCGGTAATATTTAGAAAGTCCTTCTTCTATTGTTCTATAATTTTTCTAAAAAATTTGAAAATTCATTTTTGATAAACTTTAAATGGTTATATAAAAAATCTTGTTTTTAGTGTAAAGATTACAATAAAAGAAAAAAGATTCTTTATAGACAGTAAATTAAAAAAAATGCTTTTCACTTAAACGTTTTAGATAAAAATTGGAAAGATTTTTTCTACATTTCCTCAATTCTTTTATAAATTCTACTAAATGGAAAAAAATATATTTTTCCCTTGAATTTTTGTAATCTAAAATCTACTATTTATGAAACTTTTCCAAAAATGTTCAATTACTAAAATTAATTTCTGTACGATTTTACAAATTGAAATTCTCTAATTTTTCTACAATATTTAACTTGAAAATACGAAAAGTAGAAAATCATTTTTTGAAGTTTTGTACCATCTTTAAATTATAAATTAAAAAATCTATTCTTGTTTGTTTGAAATTGTTTGTATTTTAGAAAAAGCAGAAAATCTAATTTTTATAGACTCTCCGAAATTAAAATTCAATGTTACCTTCAATCTTCTTTTTTAATAATCCACTTTTTATGCAAATCGAAAATTAATTTTTTTCAAACAATTAAGATCTACGGTTGAACAATTTTGAAAATGAAAAGATTTCTATAATATTAATGTTTTCTTTTGCAATATTTAACTTTGAAAATCCATTTCTTTGAAATACTAAAATGTATTTTTCTACCGTCTATAAATAAATCTATTATCTCTGTTTTACATAGGAAAATCTTTTTAATAGGGTTCAATAAAATTGTCCTCTTTTAATATAATTTCCATGAAATTTCATGTTTCCTTTAATCTTGAAAAATAGATATCCACGTTTGATGCAATTAAAAAATTTTGTTTTCCCAAAATATAGAATTCCTAAAATTCATTTTTGTTTAATTTCAAAATTGATAAATTAGAATTTGTTACAATAATAAATTCAGAATATATATTACTTTATAATACTATAATTACAAATTTTATTATTTTACAATCTAACATGTAATGTAAATTTATTATTTAAAATATCTTTTTTTGTACTTCTATTTTTATACTATACATTTAAGTCTTTAATTCTGTAAATTAAAAAATACATTTTTTCTACAGCCATCAAAATAAAAAATTCCATTAGTTTCACTTCAAATTGGAATTTTTTTCTACGATCGTTTAATTGGAGAATCAATTTTATAGAATATATTCTTCAAAATGCAAGAGCCATTTATCTTTAAAATTTTAAAATCTACCTTTTATGCAATTTAAAACTCTTCCTTTTCAAAAAGTGAAATCACTACAATTCATTTTTGTACGATTTCCAAAACGGAAAATCAGTTTTTTTCTACAATATCAACTTAGAATTGTTTTCTATAGAATACTTAAACTACAAAAATTTATATTTCTACAATCTTTAAGTTACAATATTCCAGATTAAATAAATTATCAAACTGAAAAATTTATTTTTGTCCTGCTGTTAATTTTTTTTTTCTCATTATAAAAATTAATTATTTTCTGTTTCTATTTAAAACTTGGATAATTTAGGGTTTCACTTTAAAGTGGAAAAATTTTCTCTACAGCCATTTAATTTGAAAATTCATTTTTATTATATTTTTCAAAAAATATAATCCTTTCTTTCTTTAATCATTAAATTTGAAAATCTACTTTTTATGATATTTAAAAGATCCTTTTTACTAAAATATTCAGTTACTAAAATTCATTTTCGTGCGATTGTCTAAACAATATTCAGTTGAAAAAATATTTCTTTGCAATACTAAAATTGAAAAAGCCATTTGTTTTCAATCTTCAAATTAGAAAATTAATTGTTGAGAAACGATCGTTCGAAGTTTCTCAACAATTAATTTTCTAATTTGAGCAATCAGTTTTTCTGTTTCTATTTAATTGTAAATTTTAATTCTCTTTTGCTTGTATGTTTAAATTGGATATTCCATTTTTACCATTCAAATTAAAAAATACGTCCTACAATCATTCAAATGGCCATATAAAAAAATCTTCTTTTACAATTCTAGTTTTCTTACATTCATTCTATGATATTGATATTAATATTTATTTATTCAATGTGTGAATATAACTGTTTCGGATGATAGATGTAAGCCATAAGTTCTTTTGTAAGTGCGAGCATATTGAAAAATCTGAGAAAAGAAATCAATAGTTTTGGTTTCAAGTAAAGCTATTCTAAATCACTTTATGTATATCAGGTTAGTTATTAATTGTAGCAAATTAGTTATTATTTATCATAAGGATAAAGAGAGATAAACATATTTATTGGAAAATAGTGTTACATCTGATAATACGATAATTACTATACTTCTTCTATTCTTGTTTTCTTCTTGTTTCTCCATTCTCTATCGACTAGTTCTTCAATATTTCAAAGCCCCACATTTCAGGAATATATCTTGCAAATTTTATCAAAATTTATAGGGTGGTTTTTGAAAATATTTAAGGAAAACACAAACTCATTTTTATTTAAATATGATGGCCTCATGGAACTTTTCCTATATTTTTCTCGATAACCATGCCGTTTACGCAATTTAAATCGCATGTAACTCCTACAGATTATTAACAATAGACAAAAACATATTTTATTTTTTTTTTTTAATTTAATTACCGTTGACGAAAATCTTAAACCTGTGCATACGAGTAGAGAATAATAGCGGGTTCTGGGACAGGAAGTAATCCCAAGGTCATCCTGTGGTTAGGGCCGTGAATAGTCGGTGCCTTATCAGTAGCATCGGTGCAAATTCGTAAGAGAGTCCATGAGTGCGAGTGAGATGCAGCACATGCTGAGCAATGTTACCAACTAAATTCTTATCACACGCACACATATGCACAAATTCTCATAAGAGTCCATGAGTGTGAGTGAGATGCAGTACATGATGATGATGAACAGTGTTACCAACTCAATTCTTATCATACACACACACACTACACGCATTGGCCACGCATCCGGTGTAGCGAGTCGGGTAAATTATCGACTGGAGCATCACCCGACTATCTACTTGGTATCATACAAAATGTTTTCTCGAGAGGAAGGTGCCTATGTGAATGTATAGAGTGTAGATCCAATATTAAAGGCTCTAAGTTGAAAAATAATTCAGTTTATTCAGAACACGCGTTACAGCAAAAACAATTATGGACAACGTAGAAATAAATATTGATTATACCCCGAATTCAGGCCAAGGGAGTCCTAAACATATTTACAACAATCTGCGAGAGTGTGTTGGTGGCTGTGATGAGTTGTACATATATTTTAGTGATCGTGCATATTCAATCCTGGAAGAACTGATGGAAATAGATCCTTCTAAGGCATTGCACATTCTTTTGACTGGCATTGAAGAAATCAGTTTTATAGACGAGGAATTTGGTTGGACACATGAGTGTGTGCTGGAACCCTGCTCTGGATATATTTGTAACAGGTTAAAAGATTCTTACATTTATATCATGTGGGACCATAAAAAATTCCAATTCGCGATTCCTATAACTGATAACGATCTGTGTCGGTTGGAATATCAGTTGGTACTTAATGCAGATCGTCGAGATGAGGAGGAAAAGCGCCGAGTTGAGGAGGAAAAGATGGAACAAGATAATAACAGTGACTGGTAGCCATACCCCACCTTCTTTCTAGAAAAATTCAAGATAGTAGTACCAACTGAATTCTTATGTATATAAATTAGGAATTAATAATTTCGCATGCTGATGATAAGAAACAGCTCAAGGTAAAGTTCTACCGGATGTGGTTACGCACGTTCGCTATTTTTTTACGTAAAAATATTAAACGAATTGATTTTTAAAATCATAAAATGAGGATGTGGTTAGATGATAATTGTGCTCAATGCTGATTGGTTGATAGAAATCGATCCGATAATATATAATGAAAATTTATTAAGAATAATATTTAGTTCTGAGATGTCTGGTGATTTAAGACTAAGTTTGTTACGTAAAAAAAAGGTTCGACTTGATAGGGAATTGAAAGTGTGGCTAAATAAATTGGAACTATTAAAAAGTGAAATAAAAGTAAAGAGTGCTAAATTAAAGGAATATCGAGATTTAATTGCAAAATTTGAAACATTATCAATATGGTAAGATATATATTTATTTTCTCATCTTGAACAGCATAGATAAAATTTGAATTTGCAGCAAACAATAGATTCGGACTGGTCTTCACGGTGGAATCAGGAGGGTTATTACTACGTAAATCCGGATACCAATTATTATTTATCCGATCAACAGGCCAGCGAATTTGTTGAGGCCGGTTTTGAACTGGATAAGGTGTGTTTGTATGAGTATAATTACAACGCATGGAAGAACAATCAAGAAAAAGAAGAACTGTATCAAAAGTACATCAAACAAGATAAGCAGCAGAAAACGGAAATTATCGATTTGTGTGATGATAGTGATGATGATGACGATGACAGCATCACACAATTTCTTGACGGTATGTTGTCCGATTTTGATACCGAACTGCGAAATGAGAAAAGATTTATCAATGAGATAATATATAAGTTAAATAAAAGTGTACATATTGCTGTCGGGCTAAGTCCTGTTCGAGGATTTTTTCCTGCAATAAGGCTGTCTGGACCAAAAAATACAAATGTTTCATTTATACACATCGAATGGAACCAACTCGTGAAACACATGGGAAAAATTCAACATTTTTTCTCATCGCGAAAACGAAAATTATCTTACGACGATGAAAAGAAGCCCATTTTAAAGGTTTTCACAGATTGTGAAATTCTTTTCACAACAACATGCAATGGTAAGAAACGAATTCGTATTGATAAAAGCAAAACAAAAATAATTCTCAACAAAAAATTATTTGAACGACTATATGAGTTGATGGATATAATAGAATGCCGTATCAAACGAATGGAAGATCTTTCGTTTTTAAAATATTACAATAATTGTCTGGAAGAAGCGACTCGTTCGAAAAATGAAAATGATGACATCAATAGACTAAAAGTTCTCGCGCGTACAGAACGTGATAAAGCAGAAAACATTGAAAACGTCGAGTGTTTACTGGAGGCCTTAATATATAACACAGATAAAATAAGAAAAGATTTATTATCCTCTAGAAAATTGGTTGGAATAGACATTCAACAATATGACTGGTGACGGTGAAAAAGTTCCATTACTTGGAAAAATAAATAATGCAATCGATGCTTATTACGAGGGACGTTTAACAAGTGACCATTTAAAATATCTACCAGAGTATTACACGAGCAAGATTGAAGGATTGGAATTATTTAAAATTTGGCATTTATTATCCTCAAAATGGAAAAACGATAAAGACTTTCAAAAAAGACTTCCATGTTTCGTGCATTATAATACGGGAAGAACTCAAATTGACGGACCGCCATCACCAAAGTACAAGTGTCGCGAGTGTATAAATTCCAACAAGTGACAATATTTTATTTAGTGGTAAACTGAACTGCAGAAATGAATATCGCAAACTTTTTAGTGCTCGCAAATATTTTCAACGGTACGTTGTTCGTGACACGCCCAAAAAATGTAGAACACTGTTACATCGCAATTGATTTCGACTACACCCTTGATGAATCATGGTCCCGTATGATGACAAACAACCAATCAAGACCGCATACATGCAGTATTGTATTGGAAAAGAAACCAACCGATGTGGATGTTCTTCGATACAAGATTCGATACAGCACAACAATATCCGAGATCACAGGTGTTAAAGTGTTCACCGAGCAATGGAAGACCATCTTGTACAACGATAACGCTGCAAGGATATTCCCTGATGTCTATGATGAATTATGGACTCACAAAATTATTAATACATTATTATTAACTTTTATATTTGTAACAATAGGTTTAGTAATTATTTTAGCAGCTGTACGATATTATAATATATATTGTCCAATAAAATATGAATTTTATGCTATACATTTTTATTTTCCTAAGTTTTATTCATTTTCAGGTTAAAAAATGAAAATCGGTAAAATTATATTGTAAAATATTTATTTGAGAAAAAGTAAAAAATTACAGTTAGCACTGATAGCAAAAGGAGTTCTGGAAAAATAATAAGCATAACGACAGTCTTGCGGGGAGTCAATTAAACTACAGAATATATTTTTTAATAACCATATTTTATTATATTTATATTACAAAACATTTGATTTCTCTATCCAACTATTTTGTGATTTATCCAGTCCAAGCCACTTGACATAAACTTTGTTTCCTTTTTTTCTTAAAATCTTCTCCACTAGATAAACATCGGGATGCTTAACCTTCTGAAGTTCCTCAGCATAAAATGTTCCAGATATGGGTTGTCCTGCAGTATCTTCTAAGAAATACACTGTTGGGCTACTTATTTTAATTGATTTTATTTTAAATAACTCCGTCGACCAGTTTGCTGTATATCCCTTATCAAATATGGTCTTTTGTTTACTAATGCGAACAATATCGCCCACGCTAAATAGCTTCTTTCCTGCGATTTTGATATGGGAGTAAACAGTGTTTAATAAATTACGCTCTTTATCTTTGGTGACGTCACAAGGTCGCATTCCAGTTGTACTATGTTTCCGTTTATTGTAGGCGTCGGTAATGTCTTTCAGAACATCTATCCAGCGATACTTCCCACGCAGACTAAATCCCTGATAAATCTTTTCCTTTAATGTTCTAATCACACGTTCTGCCATAGATGCTTTAATAACAGTGTAGGTTGAATAATGGTTTACGTCGTGTTTTTTCATTAAAGCACTACAATGGCTGTTGTAGAATTCTTTGCCTTGATCTGTCTGCAAATTTTTGGGAATTCGACCATCCTTTAGAAATACCTCTTTGAATGCAGCACTCACGTTAACACCGCTTTTATTTTTTAACGGCACCGTCCATAGATACTTGGAAAAGCAATCGATAACTACTAGTATGAATTTATAACCTTTATTTTCTCGAGCATAAAGACCAAATTCGGCTAAATCAGCTTGCCATAAATCGTCTAATCCTTTAATAATTGTACGCCTACGGGGAAAATTTACTCTAGCTGGCTTGTGTAATTCCTTAACTACATCCTCTTTAAATTTACTCATTGTGCCGGGGGTTCTTCGTCCACTGAATATCTACCTCCTAATTCTCTTTTAACAAAATCAATTGCACCTGGAAAATCCAATTTTGGTAGTTTCGGTGTAAAAATCGTATGCGTTGTTAATGGTTCCGCTATAGGTTTTGGACTCGTCTCCACACGATCCTGTTTTAGAAAATCAATTTGTTTCTGGAAACTATTAATAACATCTGTCATATCCTTATATGGATAGAATCGACTATCTAGCATTTGAGGAATGCGTAATTGTATTGTCTTTTTATACTCGCTAAGATTTTTTGCTACTAATTCAGTGGATTTTGCTACAGTTTCAATGGACTCTGAATTTGTTTTTATAAGTTCTCCCATATCTGATAATTTTTTTTGCGCATCTGAGAAATTCGTTTTAATTGTCTCTAATTTATTTTCAGTCTGTTTAAATTCATCGTCAAATTTTGTTCCTATTTTGGTGATCTCATTCTTGAGTATATTAAAGAGATAAACCCTTGAATCACTCGCTTCTTTATTGACACTTTGAACGAATTTTTTTGTAGCAACATCGTTCGAATCTAGTGGATCTAGAACACGTTTTAAACGTTTATTCTCTAAATCGAAATGTCCGTCATGTGTTAAAGAAAATCCTACTCCAGGAGGTCCTCTTGGCAAACTTATCCGCTCTCCTGAAGAAAATCGTCCGAATTTGTCGACACTCATTATGCAACTGATTACATAATAATAATACCAGCTTCTTTTAATTCCTCTTCAATGGATGCAATCTCATTTTCATGAGAATTATTTCCAGCCTTTCTTGATGCATGAAGTAGCCACAAGCGATCAATCAGTTCATTTGGATCGTCCCAATAAACGTTTCTGTAGGGTTTTTCTTCAACACGCATCTTAGAATCGAATCCTTGCCCACGGGTAAATTTCTTACGAGTATTGGGGCGTGATGATGATGACGCCGGGCGCGAAATCGTTGTTACTGATTGAGGTGAATCGTCCGATAACGGCTTTAGCAGAGGTTTTATAATTGATCTGTATTTAAAGGATGGATTTCCTCTTATCTGTTTCGAAGGATCGCAATCGCGATGTAAAGTATTTGTCCTCCTGAGAATATCGATATAATTTCTCTTATCATCTTCTGTATATGCCATAGGATCCTTTCTGAATAGTAATTCATATAAACCCACGGTTCCTGTATAACGAACTTTTTCAATTATTAAATCGTTTCCATCCAAATCTATATCAGACTTTCCAATTCGAAATTTATCATTTTCTGGATTGAATGTTACACCAAAAACCGTATCAAAATCATCACTACCCGCTCGAATTAATTCTTCAATATATTGTCTAGGATAAGGCGCAAATCTTGATAAATATTCTTCTATCACAGTAGGATCCGGTTCTTGAACGGGTGTAATATTAATGGAGGGATCTGATCTTGGTAAACTACTTTCAAATACATCTTCATCTTGCAGAAAATCCAATTGTCTTGGTACCTGCTCTATTCTGGTAATGGTCTCCTTATTGTCATCAGTATAATTTATCTTGGGCGTAGAAGCAGATAGTTTTTTCGGAACAAACTCCGACTTTACCATATGCATGTCTGATGCACCCTCAGTTTTAATGATTGATTTCAATGGTTCCGTGATTGGCTTGTATAATTTCTCCAAAATGTCATCCTTTTCATGCCGATTTAATTTTAGAGCTAACGATTTCTTTCTAATAGCTTTTTGAACAGATATTATTCTTCTTTTGATATCAGTCATATTCGGTACGAGCAGCAGTTATTCCAATACAAGTAGCAGATATTCGGAAACAGATAGCTGTTATTTAAAAAACAGGTAGCAGTTATCCTGAAACAGGTGGCTGTTATTCCAATACAGGTAGCTGTTATTCCGAAACAGGTAGCAGATATTCAGAAACAGGTAGCAGTTATCCTAAAATAGGTGGCTGTTATTCCAATACAGGTAGCTGTTATTCCGAAACAGGTAGCAGATATTCAGAAACAGGTAGCGGTTATTTTAAAACAGGTAGCAGTTATTTCAAAAACAGGTAGCAGTTATACAGAAACAGGTAGCTGTTATTCCAATACAGGTAGCTGTTATGTTTTACACACCTGTTTTAAAACTGATATAAATATTGATTACTCCAGTATTATATACTCATCGAGCCCTCTTCTGTATCTCCCTTTCGATATGTCTGAATCTTTATCGATTACTAGAAAACCATATTTTTCTTTCCAACATTCCGAACATAGATTCCTGAACTGATCAAACTGCATATCACTACTAACATGATCATTATACACATGTCTAAGATTAAGTTCATCTTGTTTAAACAAAATTATAAAATTCGCATTGTCGCGAATTAGGTGTTTAGGTATACGCGTATAAGTTTGGCAGAGGTAAAATGAGTCAACGTCTTTGTGTCGGCCCATGCTGAAAAACTCTCTGATCTTATCCTGCTTGTCGCACGCAACATCATCGAATATGAATATTGAATTCCGATTCGCTTCACCCGGACTCATTATCTCATCGTTTTCTTTAAACGGATAATATTTTACACTCGGAACACCATTCAAGACCGTTTCCAAGAAAGTATATTTCGGTTGATAAAGTGATTTGGAAAACACATAAACATTTTGAAATTTCAGCCCATTATCGTTGAACAGAAGTGATAACATAACATTAGATTTTCCACAGTTGGACGGTCCACAGATTATCGAGCGAACAGAATTTGGTAACAAGCTGCTATGCCTTCGATTTTGTTTTTTTCCGAGTCCCTCGCCAACCCACTGGTCTAAATTGGACACAGAAAGAGTCTGCTTCTGCTTAACAACCTTCATGGTACTGATTGAACTTGATACGCTGCAGCAGTATATAAATACCACCGGACCATATATATATTTTAAATGATTACCTACAGCGGAGAGGGCGTGATCAATTCACTGATCAATAAACTCCCGTTCGAGGCGCACGTACCAGGTTATCAGTATTGCGGTCCAGGCACAAAACTGGAAAAACGATTAAAACGCGGAGATCTCGGTATTAACCCTTTAGATTCGGCGTGTAAAAAACACGACATCGCTTATTCCAACAGTAACCGTTTGGAAGATCGCCACAAAGCAGATAAAGAACTTGAAGAAGCTGCCTGGAATCGGGTGAAAGCAAAGGATTCCAAGTTGAGTGAAAAGGCTACTGCTTGGGCAGTGACCACAGCAATGAAATTGAAAAGGAAATTAGGAATGGGCATTAAAAAGAGAAATGATGGAAAAATTTCCATGCACAAAGGTGTAGTGGCAAAGGCTCGAAAAGGATTGAAATCGTTTAAGAATAAAATCAAAAAACCTGGAGGTATTAAAGAGGGCAGTAGTGTTGCACTATCAGTGGCTAAAGCAGCCGTTCGAGAAATTGGGGGCAAAAGAAAAATTCGAACACCTCGAGTTATACCAGTTCCAAAACGAGGCGGAATACTACCACTTATTCCCATATTTGCCGGATTAAGTGCTCTTGGATCATTAGCCGGAGGCGCTGCAGGAATTGCAAAAGCAGTAAACAGTGCGAAAAGTGCTCAACAAAAACTGGAAGAAGCTCAACGACACAACAAAACGATGGAATCAATTGCGCTCGGCAAGAAAGGTGGACAGGGTCTTTACTTGAAACCGTATAAACGCGGTCTCGGTTTGTACATGAAACAACATCCAAAAAACTTATAAACAGCCTACCCAAGCGTGCACTTACCAATGTAGATTTAAGAAAATTCGCCAAAAATATCAAGGATTTTAGAGGTGTGTTCATGCGAGATAATCTACCTTCGAAACCGTATCGTAATGAATCTGCAATAATCAATTTAGATTCGATACGAGGTATGGGCACGCATTGGGTGGCATATAAAAAGCGTGGAGGTGTTGTTCATTATTTTGACAGTTTCGGAAATTTACCACCGCCGTTAGAGTTGAGACGATACTTTCGCGGTCTTGTAATTAAATACAATCATGACAGATATCAAAAATTTGATACTTTCAATTGCGGCCATTTATGTCTGCATTTCTTACATGATAAATAGAAATGTCATGTGGAAATAAGTTTAGTCATGTCTCAGACATTTACACTGCAAAGTTCGACGAGTGTACTCTCCGATAGTTATTATCCACCCATCGAACTTGATTCTGAAGAATCTTATTGTTTAGGACTGATTGGTTTTCATTCATATCATACCATACCGAATATTGAAGAGGGAGTAAACAATAAATTTATTTACGATAAAAAAGAAATTATAATACCATCCGGTTCGTACGAAATCGCGAACATTGAAAAGTATTTGCAAAAGCAGCTGTTGGGTGATAAGAAAAAAGAGGAAGTTGATAAACTCTTATCGCTGAAACCGAATAATAATACATTAAAATGCGAAATTAAAAGTAAATTCGATATAGATTTTTCACCTGAAAAAGGCACGATTGGTAAATTATTGGGATTTTCAGGTAAGGAAATTTTAAAAGCGGGTATTCTTCACATATCAGATTTACCTGTGGAAATTGTAAAAGTAACTAGCATACGTGTTGAATGTAATATTGTAACGGGTGCGTATTACAATAGCAAATTATCTCATACTTTATTTGAATTCACGCCGACAGTCGATCCGGGATATGCAATTATTATAGAACCGAAAAATATTCTTTATTTACCTATAAATACAAAATCAATCAGTAATATAACAATTCGAATTCTTGATCAAGACGGTGATCTGGTTAATTTTAGAGGAGAGAAAATTATCATTCGCCTAGAATTAAAACGAGTACCTAAGTAGTATGGGCATTCAATTTAAAAGCAGCACCGAGAATCAAAGTTCATATAAATTGACATTACAAAACAAATTATCCATCAGTCCTGTGAAGACGTCTCCCAAGATAACATTGGCTAATCGTGCAAGATTGCAGTCTATGGGATATAAGCTTTCTCCCAACAACAACAAAAATCATGGTTAAATTAGATATATTTAGTGACATCGTGTTTGATGAAACGTTAGTCAAGTATCAATTTCACACGTATCAACCATCTTCAACGAATTTCGAGAAAAATGATGAAATTCGAGTTGTTATTCAGAATCAGGATATTTGTACGGCACCTTGTGATAGCTACATTTACATCTGTGGCAAAGTGGATTTGCCAGATGCAAAACCGAATGACAAAAAATTTGAATTTGTAACCAATGCATTCAGTTTTTTGTTTGAAGAAATCCGATATGAATTAAATGGTGTGGAAATTGACAAGTGTCGCGACGTTGGAGTTACGAGCACGATAAAGGGTTTGCTGTCCTTTCAAAAATCTTATGCTAATGGACTCGAAATCTCAGGATGGGCGTCTACTGGAAAACATAAGATCTATTACGATGGCAACAATAAATTCTACGTTTCGATTCCCTTGAAATATCTCCTAGGATTCGCTGAAGATTATAACAAAGTAATTGTAAATGCAAAACAGGAGTTAATTCTATTGCGATCCAGTACGGATAAAAACTGTTATGTAGGACCCGATAGCGTCAAATTGAAAATCCTAAAAGTGGAATGGCGAATGCCCCACGTTCATGTAAACGATGAAATACGATTGAATATGCTGGAACGTTTACAAGCCGACAAACCGATTGTAATGCCTTTTCGCAAGTGGGAAATTCACGAATTGCCCGGTCTAAGACAAACCACTAAAGATATATGGAGCGTTAAAACGTCAACGAATCTAGAGAAACCTCGCTACGTAATCATCGCTTTTCATGATGACAGAAAAAATAACCATCTGAAAGATACCACCAATTTCGATCATTGTCTAATTCGAAACATTAAGGTACATTTAAATTCTGAATCATATCCTTACGATAACTTGAATCTAGATATCAGAGGTGGAGATTATTTACTTGCATATCAGATGTATACAAGATTTCGTGACAGTTATTACGGCAATGGTCAAGGTCTAGATCCATATTTAGATTTTAACGAGTTCAAACATAGAATGCTGTACGTGTTTGATCTGTCGAAACAAAATGAAAGGTTGAAATCTTCAACAGTTGATTTAAAAATTGAATTGGAAGCGGATGATCCATTTAATGATAACACACGCGCTTACTGCCTTATTCTTTGCGACGCAGTTGTCGAATACACTCCTTTATCAGGAATTGTTCGAAAAATTGTTTAGATAAAACATGAATGTAATAGAAAGAAAGAGTGTAGTGTTTAATTTACCACCGATTACATTTATCTATGAAGATGATACCGATACAGAAGTGGATGTAAATTGGATGCAAGTTGCAGCAGACCGAGCTAGATTTACCGATCGCGTGAAGAAGGTCGAACAACCCCTGAATGTTGTTCTATTGAAAAGGATTAAGCCTCAAAAAATATTGGTTATTGACATACAAGGATTCAACTTACCTGAATTTTCCCCAAAAGAATTGGTGTTCGCATATGTTGACGACGACGACGACCAAACATGGATGTTTCACCTTAAACCGTCTAAGCCCTTTTTGCAACTTTCTAATGATTGTAAAAAACAAGTTATTTGGTTAGAAAATAATTATCATTGTTTGAGATACAGTGATGGTGATACTAACCCAAATGACTTGTATTCAATTTTTAAAATGTTTCCTGCAGATATCGTTTATGTAAAAGGAAATCAAAAAACTAATTATTTAAGAAACTTTTATAGGAATGTAATAGATTTAGGTTTAGATAGTAATGCCCCTAATTTTAAGAAAACATTAAATAATTGTAAGATTCATATTAAGAACAATAGTATTTGTAGTTTAAATAATGTAAAGATATTAAAAGAATATGTAAAAAATAATAATTTACTTTTTTAAAATAAAAAAATATTACAAGTATTTTATTGAGTTTTTATTTTCCTGAAAACGAGAAAAAAAGGTAAATATAGAAAAAAAGAGTCAATTAAAAGCATGTATTGAATTAAAAAATCATATACAATATATAAACGCGTACTGATGATCTCCATCTTGAGGTAAAGTCGCTACTGTATAATCTGAAACAATAACAATTATTGAACTATTTTTTCTCCAACACTAGTAAAGATGTAATAATATAAATACTTAATAAGAGATAACTTACCTTTATAATTTCTCCAATAAATCAAACACTACATCAGGTGCAACTTTTCCCGCAACCTGCTTGTAGCCTTTCAATAATATACCCATCTTCAGGGCATAGTTTGTATTAAAATCCTCGACTGCTGCATCCTCGATAAATACATCGCTGAATCGTTTGGGCAGCCAAACGGAAAACTCTCCTAGGTCTGCTAAGACAGTCGGTCCGAAGCGTGTAGTTTTCATTTGTACCCTGCACACCGTGTATATCTTGCCCGTTTCCAACTCGGAGATTTTCTTGCTTTCTTTACACGCGCACGCTTTTTGTAATTTTGCAAAATCCATTATATTGCTTTGGAGAAAGAATTTCGATGCTCACAAGTACACGATTGTTTTCAGACTGAATACTTTCCGCCAAACTTCCTCTTCGCTTATCGCTACTTCCTCTTCGATTATCGCAAAACGTTTTTTTTGCGCATTTTATTTAGACAAATAAGTAACATATAAATTTGCAAATAATTAATTATAATAAAAACCTAGATTTTAAGTGCACAGTTTTTGACCTCCCGCAAAAAATACATAATAAATAACGTAAAAGCAATTGATAATATAAATTCATTTTACAACGTATTGCTGCTAGGTGGAGCTACCACTAAGTCTTTATGCCCCCAGGCTAGAGTATCAACGCCGTTATCACATATATGTCTCTTATCGTCAAAAGGTGATAGAGCCAATTTATTTTGTGTATTTGAATAAATAGTGTGTTTAATTGATCGGAATAAGTTCTGTCTTCGAATGATGATGTTTGAATTAAGTAAACAGTCTTTATAATCTTCACCTGCAATTTCGTTGGCAACTACATTTTTCTTAACCCCCTTGACCTTCTTGAACCATTTACCCTCAACATTATTGGCATACATCTTGGCCCTTAACCCCACAAATTCTCGCATAATCCTACCACCATTCTCATCCTTCATCAGACCCAATACGGCTTTGTTTTGCAATGGGATGCCGTACTGATTATTATTATCAAAATTACTAGTGTCAAATTTATTCAAGTCTTCTTTCACGTCAGAAAATATGTCGTCCGTTTCAATTCTAAGCGTTAAACTGTCCGTGTCCATGTAGCACAATCTTACTCTATTACCATACTTGGACTTTAAATAGCCATAATAAAATTCATACATTAATAATTTTGACAAATCCAAAACTGAGAAACCAACGTAAATCGGTTTATTATAAACAGCCCGCAAACGATCCAATTGGATCGCGACTAAGTTTTCGGTAAAAACGGAACAACACTTGAAATTTAACTTTGCTATTAAACTTTCCGCGCCTTTACGGTGACCGATATCCTCCCAATGATTCACCAATTTTACATTTACACGTTTATCCACATTTTCCATGGTCTTGCCAAACACTGAATTATTCATTAATTTATAAAAGTCTTTCTCGAAATCGTTTCTAGCAGCCTGCCTCATTGAAGTGTTTAAATCAATGTACCTTTTTAACCAGTCAGACTGCTTGAAAGAAATTACGCGGTGAATTTTCGTTAATTTCAAATCGTTTCTCAATGCTTGTTTCAAATTGCGATAATGAACAATGTACTTTGATTTATTATTTAAATTTGGAATCAATTTAGTTTGCGCGAATTTTGAATTTGGCGGCACCATATTTTCTGCGAGAAAAGGTAGATCGTTGTGTAAATTGTGAACATTTTCTGGATACTCAATATCCACTTCTAAAATGTATCCCGTTGATGAATCATCGGGTACGTTTAATACGTTTAAATTTTCAATTTCGGACGCGCTTAACCATTTAAAGTCCGCATACGGCAACAATTGCGACATTGCCCACCCATACAAATTGTTCGCATCCCAGTACGTGAGATAGGACGAAGGTAGTGAACTGTTAAAGGTAGACATGTATTTGTTGTTAGCTTCAGCGTGTCGCAAAGAGCATTGACTTATACCGCCTCTTATACCTTTACGTATAAAATGATGCATGTCTATGTCTGTCAACAATTCCAATTTAATGTCTGTCAATTTCAGCATGGCATCCCATGACAAACCTGGGGCTGTAAAATAATGAGCCGGATCCAAATTATACGCCTTTAAACAAACATCGCGGAAATTTTCAAACACGTCGGCTAAAAGTAATACATCTGTTTTCAAGTATATGTCTGAATATTGTTGCAAATTTTGACAATTGAATTTTGCCCACACGTTTTGCGCATGCTCGTAATCCGTATTGGTGATATCCATATTTGTTAACGAATTATAAAATGAAGTTTTTAGTGGTAATTTCGATTCGGTTAATTTGGAAAAAGAATCCATGTACTGGTATGGAAAGACACCTTTCTTTGTCACTAACTTAAATTGATGGTCCTCCGGAAAATGTTTTCTGACAGTAGTTAGTTGATCGACTTTTAAATTTTTAGCTAATTTGTCCAAACTCGAGGCCATAAATCTAAATGAATCCAAAAATCTCAATTTAAAGTATACGTCTCGATCAACTCCGCGTTTATCAGTATATTTATCAACTTTGATTGATTTAGAAAATGATATGTATTTCTCCTTGTTTTGGGGAATTACATCAATTTTGTCTGTATCTAAGTCAAACTCTTTAATAAATAAATGGGAATCATATCCACTTAAATTGTGAAAGAATATCGGTAAAAATTTAGGAATTTTATAATTTAAATTACATTTGGAGTGGGCGGCTCCGACAAATTTCCCCGTTAAATGACAATGATCCGCCACCTTATCGCAAGCGTTTAATAATTTTTCACAGATATGGCACTCTTTAGCTGTATCAAATAAGTACTGTTCGCCCGCAGTTAATTTCGACATTGGAATTATGGGTTTTAAATAATTTTCATAAATCAGTTTGGCATCCGCTCTCAATTTTTCTATAAATACTCTGGGGCAGTCCAAACCAGTATATGTCACAAATTTATCTAAATTTGAATTATAAGAACATTTAATATAATACGCGAAGGAATACGGAGTATGAACATGTGTCGAATAAGTATAAGATTTGTTTGGATCCGGCTGGCATGTTTGAATCGGGACGAGAAGTGATTCGAAATCGGCGTAAACAGTAAAAGGCACCCGCATTTTAGAACAATAATTATTAAATGATAAAATGTTTCCGGGAACCATATCACCGTTTTTATTTTTTATTAAATCTGCTGTGGGCATGACTGTATACACTTTGTTGCAATCATGCTGGGAATGGTTATGCAAGGCGGTTTCCGTGGAGAAAAACGTCAAACACCCATCACATAGATGCGTTTTTGATTTATGTGTAGATACTTGAGATGCTACTAATCTGGATATATCTTTTATCCAGACATAGTGCCCCTTTGTACCATCCTCGATGTAAAGGAGGTTCACATGTCTCACGCGCTTTGATTTCGTGAAATAAATCGGTCCTACCACCTCGTGTAAATTATTTTCGGTATCAAACTCTAGCCCGTAAACATTAATCGAAATATTATTTAATAGTTCAAATTTGGGGATTTCTTTAAGTTTTAATGGCAACTCCATACCTGCTAAATTGAGAACGGTGTTGTAGTGTGGGTACGAAGAAGTGCGATGGGGTGCGTTTCCATGTTCAACGGGGTATAGTGCTGACACTACTGCCCAAGCGAAGCAGCCATCATCCTCGTTCTTAACGTTGATACAGGCATGCTTCTTCTTGATATATGGGGGAAGATCCACATAAGAAGAGCCGCGGATGGGGGTGTATTTATTAATATTCACCTCCAGGTGTGACACCTTAAGTAAGGCCCACCCGCTGTCCCGCTCCTACAATAAATAATAGCATTTATTATAAAAATTATGCGATTTAAAATCCAAACTTACCTGAAACTCTTCGCTCTTTGTTTGCACCACACTACACAACTTCTTGTAGATCTCCACCAGGTCGTCAGTAGGGGTTACCACCACAAATCGGGTGTTAAACGATTTTAGATCTGACTGATCCTCGTCTCCTGGTTTGATATAATGGCCAAACAGCTCGATATTAACCTTTTGAGACGAATGCTGATGACGACTCACCAAACGTACAAACCTCCCCTCACAATCCTCTAAGAATTTCGGGATATCGGCAGTATTTGCGGCTTCAATGACGTAAGTGGCAATCCGGTTCCGGAATGCAGTAGCAATTCTCTTTACGCCATCTTCGTCGGGTTGGGCAATCGTGATTAGATGTTTTTGAGATCTCAGATGCCCCGTAAGAAGTTGAGGAGTCCCAAATTCCTCTTGGCACGCGTCGCACCTGTTCTTCTTCATGGGAGGTGCCCCAGCTGGTGGAAGGTCGGCAACCCGCTTAACGCCTTTTTGGGCGTGGAACTTTTTGACATGCTTTGTTAGATTGTGGTTAAGAGTGAAGGTTAATTTGCAGAACGTGCACGAGAACATGATGATTGTTATGCGTTGCCGGCTCAATTTAAACTGGTGAATTATATAGCTCTGAAATATTTTTATATAATTTTCTTATCTGCAATACACCATATCTACTTTTGCTCTTATCGACCGGCAACGCCTTATCAACCACAACATTCGTTACAGCTTGCGTTTTGTAGAAAATAATTAATTATTATGATTAGCGCCACATATTTAGTATTTTTAAATTCCACGCCACGTATTTTTTCTGAGTTGGCACCACTGTCACAGAGCTACTCGCTCTTATGGCGAATTCAGTTGGTACCACTATCTCCATCTCACTCCCACTCATAGGATCTTATGGCACTTATGACCTTGGGATTACTTCCTGTCCCAGAACCCGCTATTATTCTCTACTCATACGGAATAATATTTTCCCAGCAGCATTAAAAAAAGATAAATATGATGACCCAGATAATTTCCGCTCTGTCTCATCACTTCCACTATTTGCAAAAAATGTTGAAATAATTCTCCAAATACAATTAGTTCAATAGTTGGAGGAATCAAAGTTGCTACGAAATGAACAATTTGGTTTTAAAAAAAGGACGATCCACCTCAGAAGCAATCTTGAAATTGGTTGAACTAACCACTGACTTTGAGCTTTGAATAGGGATTAATTTTCTAGACTTGTCAAACGATTTTGACTGTGTCTCGTATGAAATACTATTATTTAGTTTTATTTCTACAATATACATCCGAGTAGTTGTAGATTAATAATGTCATATCTTTCAGAAAGACAACAGAGTGTATTATCAAATGGATATTTATCGGATTCCATAACAACTACACACAGTGTCCCACAGGGTTCTATCTTAGGCCCACTACTATTTTTAGTGTATATTAATGATCTACCGGACTCAACTCCAAACGCAAATATGATCTTATATGCCGATGATACTACGATTATGAATCAATTTAAACAACCAGAAATAGTCACTAAATTACATACGATAGCACAAAAAATGGCATCGAACTGGTTTGTAAGCAATCGGCTTAAATTAAACAATACTAAATCTACGACCTCACCCTTTCTCAAACCATACAATTGGCATATTTAGCTCTCATCCAAAAATGAGTTATCCGTGTCATGTCTGGGTCTAGAAGATTTTAGCAATGCCTTGTCTGTATATACTAGAATGCCTTAAATAAAAGACTACCAGATTATAAGAAATATAATTTAATTCTTCATTTATTATTAGCGCATTATTTTTTTTAAATTTTATTGTGAAATTGTACCAGTTTCCTCTGTATTATACTGTTTTCCTTCCGTGGCCTACCTGTGCTTGTGTTTTGTTAGTCACCTTGATCGGCCCCTAGGTGCATTTTTTGTGACCTTGCTGATTATTCCTTAATAATTTTTAATAATAATGCCATCTCAACAATTGTTATGCGCGGATAACTGCGGGCTGACCTTAAAGGAAGGAACTGAATATTAAAGGTGCCGTAAAATAATACATCCATATTGTTTATATAAACATTCTTGTGATACATCGTCAACTTCTTCAACCTCTCCGATTACTTTGAAATCCGTATTCATAATTGTCAGGGATTTGAAGGAAACTATTTCTGAACTGTCTAAACAGACTCAAGGCCAAGCAAATATAGTAAATAATATCGAGGCTATATTATTGGATATGTAAAGACTCGCAAGATAATGATTCTTTAGAAAATAAAATTGACTCGCTAAATGAGAGGGTTTGTAAACTAGAAACTCATAATGATACTCCTAACTCTAGTAGTAGTAATATATGGGGAACTTATTAATAAGCGAAAACATGGTATTGAAAGAATTACAAAGAACCAAGGCCAAATTCACCATGGGATACCTGAGTTTTTTGTGAAGGATACCGCTAACATTCTTGCTAAACCACTTACTCATATTTTTAATATTATATTGCACACTGGTGTTTTCCCTTCGAGTTGAAAGATGGTAAAAGTCATCCCGGTTATTAAGTGAGCTGATTAATCTGTCATTACTAACTACCGACCAACTACTTATATCTATGCTTCAGTAAAACATAAAATATATGATTTGGATATATTTTTTTAATAGCTACAAAATGGCTCTATTTTATTTTTTTGATAGATTGACCAGAGGAGAATATAATTACACATTTATAAAAATACATTGAATTTTCTATGGCGCGTTTGTAGGGAAAGTAAAAATGATGGTTTTATTTCATTACACAATAGTCTTTAATAATATATTATTATAATTTTCAGGAATAAATTTAATAATTCAACATCGGAAATTTATATAAAAGCCAGAGTGAATTTACGGAATATTTTCGCAAATTATTAGTGCCGTTCAGTCGGGATTTATCTGCCTCTCCGGGCCGAAATGAATTTCGTTAAATATTTCAACCGCGCGAAAATATTGTCGCAGCGGATTTCTAAAGAAATATTTTGAGAAATTACAATTGTTCCGGGACGGAAATTCCCCGCAGCCGTATTTATCCCGGCGCCTCCGCCGAATTGTTGATTTTGCGACGGGAAAATCTTTCATAATTGGACGGGGCCGACCCGCGTATAAACACCATTTAATCCGGGAAATTCGTCTGGGGCGTTTGCCTTTATTAAGTGCGAAAATGAAAAGTTACGTCTCTCGGCTGCGACTTTTATGCGATTTTTTTTTCTCTCTCGCTCATTATTAAATTCCCGTCGCAGCAAATTAGGTACGTTTCGGTCAGGTTTGGCGCTGCGGCGAAATCTCAACGGCCGTCCGCAATTTCATGACAAATGGTGGTAATGAATCCCCGGTTCCCTCTTTCCATTAAAATGACTACATCGCTCACTAGATCCGCACGTTCGCTCACCTTTACAAAAGGGGACGAAGAATATATGATGCCCTATGTTCGCAGACGTTTTCCATAATAGATATATTTATTTTATTTAATACTTACATTATGTGAGTCTCATTAGAAATAAATCACATTCTATTATACAATCAAATAAAATAACAGATTTACTGCTTTAGTTTTACTTAATAAAAAATTAAACGCACTTTCACTTAATCTGTATAAAAACATTACTGTCGTACATTCATGTATACTAATAAAATTATAAGTATTTCTACTGTAATTGAATTGAAACTAAGCATTTATTTTAAGTAGTACACACAAATAGTAAACGAAATTAAAACATAATATTAGTTAGATATCCCTTTCTTCAGTGTATCTAACTTATAATAATTAAGATATATTCACGTAACTCAAACATAATAACAGATAATTTTGATTCGTGAGTTACGTGAAGATATAAATATTTAATAAAATAACAGAAACAATTAAAACACTTATACTTTTATCAATTTTAAATTTAGTACGAGTGATATAATTTTGTTTATATAATCAATTATTATTTGATAAACTTAATTATCAATAAGTGCGTTTTAATTCCGTAATAAATTTCCTCTATTTAGTTTTTTGGGTGCATAAAGAAATATACAATTCAAATCTGCATTTTATAATTATATATAAATATTTAAATATCATCAATGAAAAGGTAATGAATATTATTTCTACTGGATGAAAGCGTTTACTGCATGCTATTGTAGTAGGATGAATTTGCGGGATATATTCTTGAAATATTTGTTTTTAAAATATCGAATAAAGTAAAAATTAATCATCACTGTGTTTTTTAAGATTTGCCACTCAAATTTAAGTTTTTATATAAAAACCACCTTTATTTTACTGCAAATTTTTTTGAAAACCTCCCGGTGCATTTTAATGGCATTTGCAGAATATGTTCTTAAAATATGTAGCGTTGAAATATTGAAAAAAATAAAAATTAGTAATCACTACTTCTTCAAGAATTTCCATTAAAATTGATTATTTTTTAAAATCAATTTGAATTATTTTTCTTCGATTTTCTTTAAATCTACTTTCTTAATTTTGATGGAATTTGCAAGGCATATTTCCAAAACGTGTGGTTCTGAAATAGTGAAGAAACCAAAAACTAGGGATCACTAAAAGGATTTTCTCTGAAATTTATTGTATTTTTTAATAAAAATCACATTAAAGTGTTATTCTTAGAATATTCTGAAAACCACCAGATAAGTTTAGATGGAATTAGCAGAATTTATTCTTAAAATGCGTGGCTTTGAAGTATTGAAGAAACCAAAATTATTCACTGTTTAAAAATTTAAAAAAATTCTCACTAAAATTGTTTTTTTGACATTTTAAAGTGTTTTCCTGTGAAAATCGCTTAATGAATTATGATAGCACTTGCTTGAAATTGTCCTGAGATTTGTGGTTTTTAAATATTGAAGAATCCAAAAACTAATGTTCATTTGTTTTTTCAAAAATATGTATTAATATTTGTTTTTTTATCGAAATCACTATGGAGTATTTTCTTATAAAATTCCTGGCAGGATACATTTCTAAAATATGTGTCTTAAAGGAATACAAAAATCAACAATTAATGATCACTAGATTTTCAAGAATTCCTACTAAAATTTATTGTTTTCTCTATAAAAGTTATTCTGTAGGTTTTCTTTGAATTTTTTTTAAACCACTCAATGAATTTAGATGGAATTTTCAGGAGATATTCCTGAAGTATGTGGCTTTGAAATATTGAAGCAATGAAAATTGTATGGTCTTTAGTTCTTCAAAAAGTTTTCACTAAAATTTGTTGTTGTCTTTTTAATAAAAATTACTTTGAAGTGATTCTGAATATTTTTAAAATCACTCATGAATTTTAATGAAATTTTCTGTATATATTACTGAAATGTCTTTGAAATATTTATTAAACCAAAGAATAAATTTTTCCAGTTTTTTCAGAATTTATACTGAAATGTGTTGTTTGTTTTCTTATAAAAATAACTTAGGTATCTTTTCATTTAAATTTTTTTGAAAACCACAGTATGAATTTTGATGTAATTTACAGGATATATTTCTGAAACAGGTAGTTTTTGAATGTTTAGGAAACCAAAAATTAATCGTCATTAGTTTTTCAAGAATTTCCACTTAAACTTGTTAATATTTTTGATAAAAATTACTGTTTTTTTCTTTATATATTTAAAAATCACCTGTCCAATTTTAATGAAATCTGCAGGATATACTTCTGAAATGTGTGGCTATAAAATGTCGACGAAACCAATAACTAGTGATCACCTGATTTTCCAAGAATTTCCTCTAAAATTTATTGTTTTATAAAAATCACTTTGAAGGGTTTTTCTTAAAATTTTCTAAAAACAACATGATGATTTTGGATGGAATCAGCAGCATATTCCTCAAACACGTGGCTTTAAAATATTGAAGAAACCAAAAATTTGTGATAACTAGTTCTACAAGAATCTCCAATAAAAATTGTTACTATTTTAAAACACTTTAAATTATTTTATTTTTTTAATATCATTTATTAAGGTATTATTTACCTGTAGCCTGTCCGAAGATATGACGTTTTTAAAAAATCGACGGTATTTACTTTTAATAACTTTCAGTTTGGGATCATTTGATTTATTGCAAGCTTCAGTAATTAAGGCAAGCGTATTCCGAATTTCTTTTAAATGATTATTAAACCATTTTAGTTTTGACTTTTTACTCCTATATTTTACTTTCTTTACAGGAAAAGATACATTATAATGTTCTAAAAATGTTTATAAAAACTTATTGAAACATTCATTTACATCAAATATTTTATCTACTAAATCCCATGATTCTTTTTCCAACAATGTAATAAAGATGAATCTACTACATTTTGTAACTGGTCGTAAAATTCTAACTATAGGCTATTTAAAAATTTCTGCAAGGGCAGTGTTAAATAAAATACCTCTATAGTCGGATAAGAGAGATTCTAGGGGCTTTACTGAATTTTTTGTATGGTGTTTGTGACGGGTAGGAAACTGTACTAAAAACTGCAAACCATAGCTCACTGCAAAGTCTAAAACTTGAGATTTGTTGATGTCGTCACCATTGAATCTGACGTTGAAATCTGCTACTAGTAATACTGCCTTGTTAATTAAATTTAGACTATCATTTATCTGTGACAATATACTTAAAAATAAATGAAAAATAACATCGGGTGGCCGATATACTGTCAACACAATACTGTTATTTATGGTTGTTCCAGTAATTTCACAGTCCTTCTCGAAAACTATTTTCGAAAAATCAAGGCGGGTATAATCTATACTATTTCTAATAATAATTAACTTCGCTATGTTGAAATCTCGTTCTCCTACACGAAAATTAGTTGTTTCAATCGCTATGCACTCCTCGTGTGTCAGCCTATGCTCGGAAACACAAAAAAACAGATATATTGTAATCATTATCATTAGAATAGCATAAATTTCATTCAGTTTGGGACGAAGATACTGTATATTGATATATAAACAAACTAATTCTTTGACAATTTTACTGGCGCAGTTTAAATAAGGTTTTTTTGGGGATGATGATATTAATGAAATACCATGAATTGGATGACATGCAAATGTTTACAGATTTAGCATAACCTTATTTAATAAATTATATTTGGCTCGAGTATCCATAAAAAAATATTATTCGAAAATGTATTAGTGTCACAAAAAGTGAAATTAAGATCACTAGCACAGTTCATTGTTGGTTGTTTACTTCAGATATAAATTTATTTACAACAGATCTCTTTTTTCAAAGAGAACTAGCAATTATATGCGCATTCGTTTTTAAAGTTGCATTTTTTTAAAGTTATTATTTACCCGTTGTTCCTTGAGAAAATAGGCGGTTCCTGTCTTAATAAATACGTGGTCCTCTTGAGTATAATGTGTTGTCAACTTGTTGATATTTTATATTATTTTGAAAATAGCTGCATTTAGCTTATAAATACTCGTTACGTTTGGTTTTTTTAAGAACCTTCTTGAAAATATTCCTGCCAGAAGTCCAAGTTTCTTTTCATGCTTGGCACTTAATAAAAGAATTATTACTTTTTCCTTATTATTAATTTATTTAATCATGTTGCAGATTTTTTTTTATTTATTAATATTAAAAGTAGGTTAATCTTAGTTTTGAGTGCCTCATTAAGAATACTTAGTTTAACCATTTCTTCTGATTGTTCCTTATTTCTATTTTTCCGAACAAAGCAGTTTGAGCAGTTGTTTGGGGATGAAATCGACGAACTTGGTAAAGAGAAACATTTAGATTGGGATAATAAGTCCTTGTAATTGCTACTTTCGTCTTCCAGGTCTTAATTGTGCCTTGTAGCCTTTGTTAGATAGTAGATAGTATTTATTTTATCCATTGTACTTACATAATAAAATTCACGCTCTACACTTTTCACATTATCTTGAAGTTCATTTATGAATTTGGTTAATGTTTCCACTGTTTCGAGAGCTTCTTTTTTTGTGAGATTCTCAATGTGCTTAGTTTTGTTATTGAGTTCAATAGTTAATTCATCAATAATTTCTTGTTTGGTCGATTCGATGCTTGAATTTAACGAGGAATTATTCAATGTCTTTGTGCAACATGTAATTCTATGTTTTTGTTTTTGCATGCCATGTGGTATACATTATGACAATGAATGCAAACAGAACACCTTGAGAGAATTTAAAATTAGTAAACTGATGTGACATTTCAAAGTTGTCAATACAATTAATAAAACGGCGAAAATATATAGTATATGTGTCCAAAATACAATTAAAAAAAACTTCAGGGCTCCTGGGATCAACCATAGGCGGTTTTGAAAAGAATATCTTAAGTGTCTTTGCTTCGCGCACTGTGATATTTCTACAACAGGTCTCGAGTTGGGCTCAGTTCACAATATTTTTTTTTTATAATGAGTGGCAACACGGTCGGTTTTTAATTAATAAACTATAGGAGTAACATGAAATTTATCTGACAATTAACTGTAAAGAATTCAAACTCACTTGAAAAATCTGGTGGAGCAGCTCACAACCAATGTGCTAACCACGGAAAAAGTTGAAACTACCTTGAAGTGAAATGTAATAAATATAAGACTTTAAATGAAGAGCTTAGAACAAATTCTGTACCCGCCAATAACATAAGTGAAGTTGCAGCAGGAGTTTCGAAAACGGCCGCACTAAGAAACATCCTTCACAGCCTAATAGATGCCCGCGTCGACCAAATTCGAATGGTAATAATAATGAAATATCTAAATAGAGCGACATTAATATTACAGAATGTTCACCTCAAGTTTAATTTAAACAGATTGATATAGATACATATACTAGGAAAATTTCAGGAAACTACATTAGTAAAAAGAGATAAAAAGAGAGCACATCTACATATTTATAGACTACACCCGAGTACAAGTCAAGATGAGCTTAAAAAACATCTAAATGGGAATAAGATAACTGTAATTGATTGTGAAACACTACAGTCCAGACGTCCTGATGAATACACATCTTTCAAAATCACCATATCATTCTGGTCGGATGGAACACACTTGAGCCGTTTTTTATTCCCACGTCGAGTTCCAAACGAGCTGAAGGATCGTTTACAAGCAACTTCAAAGAAAACAATGGAAAAAGTAAAACATTAGAACTGATTTTTATCAATATGGAGTGCATTATAAATAAATTTAATCAATTTGAGGCTTCTCTAACCGATCATAATCATACTTTTGATATCATCTGCTTATGTGAACATTGGCTTAGACCAAATAAAATTTGTTCAGTAAATATAGATAAGTATAGTTTAGGCTTGCAATTCTCAAGGCCTATTACAAAATGGCGAAAGTTTAAACTATATTCACTTCTAGAAATAACTGACTTTTTTATTTGTGATGGTGCCCTAAATGTATAAGAATCATTTTGTTATTTCATAAACATTCTGAAATATTATGCTTTCTACAAAAGAAAACCCGTCAAAGATCAGATAACGGTATTATCTGGTATACAAATGAATTGAAACAAATGAGGGAAACCCTCCTTTTGGTGAACGAAGGCTCCTCCAGACGTCCCGAATTAAGACCTTGTCATATAAATTATAAGAACAAATATAGAATCAAGTTGCAAGAAACACGAATAGCCGCAAATGTCAATTACATTAAAAATCTGCAAATAAGCAAAACTTACTTTGTTAATTAATATCACACACGGAATTTATTTCGTAACTATAGTTTCAACCTTACAAGGCCATTATCAAACGTACTGTACGTTCGATAAAGGCCTTGTAAGGTTGAAACTATAGTTACGAAATAAATTCCGTGTGTGATATTAACCAAGTTTTATTTATCATTTAATAAAGTTCCTGATTCAATATGTATCACAAAGTTATGGCTTCAAGCATCCAACATATTAAATAAGCAAAAGCAATGCGGTCATTAATAAACCAAAGTAAGAAAAAACATTGTTATAACAATTGTCCTATTTAGTCAGAAGATTTTAATATATTCTTCAGTTTCATTGTATACCAAATAATATCTAAATTGGATTCAACAAATAATGATCCCATTTTTTTATGGTAAAAAATGATATACTTTAATTCGAAGAAGTTAGTCCGATACAGGTTAGAGAAGTTATTAACAGCTTAAAAAAATCAAACTCTCGAGAAATTTATTTGATATCAACTAATATTCTTAAGTATTTAGTAAATGTAATTCGAATACCACTTACAAAATTAATAAAGGTATGTCTACAATCCGGACTATTTCCTAGTTGCCTTAAAGCGGCATGTATAATTCCAATTTATAAAAGAGGTGACAAATCAAATATTAACAATTACAGGTCGATATCGTAGTTCAAAACTTTTGGAAAAAATTATGTTCAATCAAATGATAAAATGTCTAGAATGCAACAAAATACTGCATAATAATCAATATGGATTTCGCAAGGGACGATCAACGAGTAATGCAGTCACAGCTTTTGTTAATGAAATTGTAGAGAGCTTCGAGTCAGGTTCATATAAAGTGACGTCATTTTTCGACCTAACTAAAGCATTTGGCTGTGTACATCGAAACATTTTACTTAGGAAAGTATATTATTATAATTTAAATCCACAGAGTCGCCGCCTACTAAATTCATATTTATGTGATCGCACTTAACTTTTCTCTTTCTTTGTTAATGGGTGTAAGTCCAATGCTTTAACAAATAACTATGGGGTTCCTCGAGGGTCAATACTTGGGCCACTATTGTTCCTCATTTACGTTTACGATCTTCCGGAACATGTCGATAATGGCATATTATTATGTATGCCGGTACTGCTTCCGATAACAAGTCAACTAACTACAACAAGTCTCACTGGAGTAGAGATTTTATAAATAACAATGTTTTTGAATGGTTCACTGTAAACAAGTTGTCTTTAAATCCAGAGAAAACCATTCATCTAACATTCTCAGTAAAGGTTGACAATCTCGAACATGGTTTTTGCAAATTTCTTGGAGCACATTTAGATACATTAGCAAACGCATTGCAATAACTTAAGTGATAAGCTCAATAAGACTACATTCTTATCAACAAATATTAGCCACTCATTACCACAGACAACATTATTATCGGCATATTTTGCTCATTTTCATGCCCATCTTTTATGCGGGATTTTAAAGCGCAACTCGTGTGTTTTCTATACAGAGGCACCCTCTCAGAACACTGGCCTCTCTTCAGTACAGTTTGAATGCAAACAGGCTTTTGTGAATCTGAATGTATTAACAGTATCGTGTAAATTTATTTGAATGTGTAAAACATATAGAACCCATGATCAAGTGCATACCTATCATACACGAAACAAACAATTAATTTGTCATATCCGATGTAGACTAGAAACTAATAAAATAGGCATTAATTACTATAGGTCTAAATTGTACAATGCTCTTCCATTGTCATTGACATTGCTCCCTGATAATCTATTCCATTCAAAGTTAAAATCATATTTGATTAAGAACATTTTTTACGACATTTTGTTTTGAACAACGATTTTTCCGATATATAATATGTGTTTCTGTTTTTAACTATATATTAGTTATAAATTCACCATCTGGACTATGTGCAACGATTACTATTATACCAATGTGTAGAATTAACACCGCCATTTATTTACTAAATTATTATGAAATTATATCCAAACACAATTTAATTAAATGCCGTTAATTATTTCGAACAAAAACTAGAGCTAATTAATTTTGAACGGGCAATTTTAGGTAACCAAATGGAGAACAATGCGTGTTGACTAATTATTATTATTTCGTGTATTATAAATCTATTGTACTTCAGCACAATGGACGTCAAATGTACATATTTAATATATTAAATCACTAAGGGAAAATACGTATTCAATATCTAGTGTTTGTTGTTTTAATATTTAAAAATTATATTGCCACTCTAGATATAATGTTAATAATTATTAAATTTAAACAGTTTCGAAATGGTGGATGCGCCGGGCACAAATAGAGGGCTTTTACAATTTACGCTTACCACTTATCCCTGATTACAGACTTACAAACACATGAAAGAAACACAAAACTGGCAATAACTCAATATTACGGAACGCTCTCTGTCCGAATAAGTTTGGCGACGCGCGAGACGCCAGCACAAAGACGCGATCGCGACGCCGAAATCATTTTCGACCTTCTTCTTCTTATTCTTCATCATCGTTTTTTTTTTTCTATATTTCCCATTCCGATTCCGGGACGAGCGACATGTTTTTTTATGAAAAATTGGAGGCCACTATCGGAATGATTGTCAATCCATCACGAGCAGCCGTAGTGTCCTGACAGTTGGAAAAGGCTGGCGAGAGGGCGGAATTCTTTGACATTGTCGCCGGGGAAATAATAAGGCGAGAAAAATGAGCGTCGGAGGCGAATTGTGGTGATTGATTCGGGACAGTGGCACCGATCGACGGTCGGCCGGGAAAAAAATTTACGCCGCCCGCTCGTTCGGAAAACTGCCCCCTTCATAGACTACCCGAGGATTCGGTTTAATTTATCCTGCTTATTAATCACAAGCCACAAGACTAGTTAAGTTACACTAAATTTAGATGATTTCGGAAACTCCAATGTAAATACACTCGATTTCATATGAAATACATGGTCTATTAGAAAAAATGATACCATTGATGCCAAACTTGATGAAAATAATTGCTTATTCGTTGGTACAAAATGATTAAATTATCAAAAGAAAAGCACTTTAATTTAATTTTTAAAAAAATAAGTTATATTACCTCGTACTGTAATGCAACTTTCTTAGAATCAAATGGTTTATATCTGCTTAAGGCATCTCTTTCCAAGAAAGTTCTAACTGAAGTCTTGGATCATCTAAGTTGTCAGGTGGTCGGGGCATGTTGAAAACTCTTTTACCCATTATGTCCCAGACATGCATGATGGGGTTTAAGTCAAGAAACCTTAATGGCCAAGCTAATATTTGCAAATCCGCTTCTTCCAAAAACACCCTTGTAATGTTTGTCGTGTGCTGGAAAATCCAATTAGGTAGCGTCTGCATAAATGGCACCCCTACGGGATCCAAGACATTATGAATGTATTGACAATTATTTCATGTACCCGGAATGAACACCAAAGGTGATTTTCGTCCCAAACTGATTACACACTACACCATGTCTTTCAACAAACTCTAAATTTCTTCGTTCTCCTCGATATCGACGCACCCTTCAACTTCCATCGTTCTTCCATAAACAAAACCTGGATTCATTATTGTCGGAAAATTCATATTTCAGTTATATAGGTGTTTTCAAATGGAATCAATTTACCACCTGTCTGGCCTTCATCTAGGTTTCATTTACTGAACTTTAGATTCAATATCAAAGTCATTATATTGATACCCTTACAGTCTATTTTTCTCTATAAATATAGTTAACTCAGATATAAGTATTGCAATTAAGTCATTTCTTGGCACAGCAACATTTTGCTTTATAGTTGTCAAGCTGTTTTCATAATTCTTTTACTTTGCATCCAGTGAGAAAGATGATTATAAATTTCGTTTAATATTTATTTAAAAAAATTCCATTACTATTTTCTGGACTCTTCTAGATTGTGTTTTTTTTATTTTACTTCTAGCAAATCTTGTTTTACATTTCTAAAATTTTTTTACGTCAAAATCACGCAAAAGTTTATATTTAATTTAATTCACAGTCACAGATTTTTAGAACATCGCACAGTGTGGGATTTTACAAATCTAGCTGGAAAAAATTCTAAATTATAATAAAACAACTTTTTGAAATGTATTAGTTTATTTAGAACGTGAAATAAGTGTGTAAAATATAAAACACGCACGTTTCTACATAAATGTATATACATTTATACATAGCATAAAAGAAAATTTAATTTTACTCACTTATTTACATCCTACAATAAGTATGTAGGCAAAAAATATAAGAGAATCACATAACTTCAGAAGTTTATATACTTGATAATATACACATATATATACAGGGTGTCCCGTTAATGCGGGGAAATGGCTGAACCATAAATTCCTGGGGTCAAAATATAACGATTTAACGCAACTTATCAATATCCAAAAATTTACGGTTAAGCCGGAATTTGGCTTCAAAGTTTCAACATTTTTTATTTCTTTTGTTTGTAACAGTTGAACGCCTTATTTGATTTGAATGAAATTTATTATTAATAAGTACCATAATATCATACATCATTTCAGTTATTGTGGCCATTAGTGATTGACAGGAAGTATAAAAACAGTAGTACCCACACTTAAAAACTAAAATATTTTTTTATTGGTGCATTCAATAAAATCAAAAAAAAATTTAGTTGAAAGGGCATTAGAACTTTTTTTACTCTTACTAGTTTTTGATATTTTGTACGGTTTTTGTACAAAAAAATAAAATATGAATTAATAAGTAAATAAACTTACGCAATTGAATAAAAATGAAATAATATCAATTAATAAAATAAATCAAAACAACATCTAACACTTTTCAAACAATTTCCTTTGCAAAATCCTAATACAAATAAGAAATTAAAAGAGCATGAAGTATATCCGTATTTGTTTTGATTCTGGATACTTTTCTAGAATATTCTAATCTAAATTTTTTAAGTTCTTTATGGCGAGACTCCTGCGCCTCTTCAGACATCTGTCCAATAGGCAATAAAAAATGTTCAATTACTTCTGGTCCATGTAATAATAACTTATGCAGTGTAACTGGCATTGGATACCAATTGTATAGGGCGATGTATACATTCGCAATTTTATCGCAATATTTCTTGAAGGAAGGTATATTTATCTCATACCCACATGTTAAGGTACGTAATATAATATAAAATTTCTCGATTAGAGATTGATTGACTCCGGTTATCGTAAAAGCTACATTAGCATTTTTTTAAATCTTCTAGCACTATTCCCATCATTAGTATTACCTCCTCCTTGCTTCAGAGTATCTAATAATAATCCTGTTTCTGTCCTAAATCTATCAATTATTAGTTTCTTCCTAGCCGCAACATTTAGTTTATCCTCAGGTTTACGACATTGCCATTTCTGAACGTCTAGCCCATAACCAATGTGTAAAACACATTCCATTAACCTGATTTGGGCATGCAAAGTGGACAAGCCCCAAAAGAATGTTTTTGGATTACTTTTACGATGTCTAATAAAATTTAAATTATTCATATCTTCTGGATTAGCTTGGCAAATATAACATTTTTGAGTAGCCCTGTTCGAAGCTAAAATGTTTCATACTTTGCCATCAACCATTGTTTCTTCAAATGTGTGTGCCACTTCAAGTCTCTGACCGTTAAATTCTACCACGGTTGGTAGAATATTTTGAATTTGTCTTCTCACATTATTGAATTCTTCTAAAATGACTTCTTCAGTCTCATTGGCAAACCTGAATCTTATGGGCCTGCAATGCGAGGTAGAGGACGGTCGCGTGTTCTGCCATAATACATATATTTCTTTGTTTCCTTTCATCAAAGCCATATAATTGCAACGGTACAAATGAAGTTGTTACGATATTTGCGTCTTCAAATTCATTTGTGTCTCCCTTCTGCTTATACCTGCTTTGTCCACCACTACCATCACTTCCCCATTTGAATATAAATGTCAAGTTTTTCATTACTCCTTTATCAAATATACTTGATAACACTTCGTGCTGCACGATACAAACTCGTTTAATGGATATGTAAAGTTCGGTTGTTGAGATCACCTGGTTCTAAGATCCAACCGGTGGTTTTTGAAATAAACGTAGAAGTAAAAGAATTGTTTCCAAAACACTTAAAAACTTTAATATTTGAACTTGACAAAATATTTACATACAATTAAATTAATACGTTTACAAATAGCGTGTTGCTTGGTCAACGGTGTTCAAGTAAGTATCTTCCAATATCACACGGGAAATAAAAATTAAAATGTACCCCATTTTAGTGGGGGTGTGCGGGCCAGCGCATGTTAGAGGGTTCGAGGCTAAACAAGTCGTAAAAAATGTAAAGGAGGCTGCGACGTCTTTGTGCCGATTCACGTGCACACCAGATAGTGGATATACCCAAAAAATTCCACAATTTTCGGGAATTTATAATTTAACTATAGTAAATGTAATATCTCCCAATAATTAAAATTATGTGAATCACCTCGAATCCCGAACAGGTTAAATCGACAATTGCTTGCAACTTAATTTCTGCCAATGAATCAGTGATTAAACAATCACTATTCGCCGGATAGCACATTTTTTTTGCTTTTTTTATTTTGTCGTAGGATGGATATGTTTTTAGTCCCTTATCTAATGCCGATTTCATATTTTCTGTACGTTAATTTTGTTGTACTTATCAATGCTAATGCTTCTTCTGCAGAATACTGAGGCGTTTGTTTGCATGTGCTGTGAAAAGCTTTCTTCACTTTAGTTGCTCTTTTGGGACTTAAAACCAATTGCTGCAACATAGAAGCAGCATCTCTTTTGCCAGATTGCCTCAATTAAACAATGGTAGCAAGAACTAACTCGCTTAATGAGTATTCTGTGAGCGCTTTAACTTTATTTGTTTTTGACTTCAAGCCACTTGAACTAAAGTCTTTTTTCGGTCTCCCACTTTTTTTCGTACGTATTGTAACGGTAGTATTTAACCAACAATTGAATTTCTTTAAAAAAACATTTTTATTGCGACTACACGTCTTCCATCTTTGGTTGAATCCGATCGTGAACGAATGAACAGTCCGGTTTAGTTTGTCTAACATTATTTGAGAACAATAATGTATATTAAATTTACATTTAAGGTAATCTACAAGTCTATTTTCGGGTGTAGAAGAAATTAATCGTGGGTTATTATCGTCACTTTTTAGCACTTCGTATAATTCGCTCCTTGAGATATTTAGTAGCCTACCTGTAAAAATATGAATATTTTTGAAATGCGCAATTTATCGCACTCAAATTTTTATTGTATATATTCTAAATAGACCCATAATTATAAAAAATATAAAATCATGGTGTACAAAGGTGTACAAAAATTTTGGCAGTCTGATGAAATCACCACTTCTAAGTAATTTCTAATTATTTATCGCATATTCTTTGCTCAAATTTTATCAAAAGTACATAACTGAGGAATCTTTCTTAGGCTATAACATAAACTACATACCTTGATGAAAATTATCCATGGCAAAAAGGTTGTCAGAAACAAACACTTTATATAATACGACCTTCACAATTTACGCGTAAGGAATGACTGCGAAACGGTTTTTAAGTGACAGGTACTTAACCTCTTTTGTCGAGCGATTGACAATAAGACCAGCCATCTACAGATGATATATTTTGCAAATGGTTTATTTAGTAATCCAGCTAAGCATTTAGTAGGTTAAAAATTTTGTATGTTGTTTTTATGACTTTTTTCCTCCTAGCTTCTCAAAATCGCACACTGTGCATCGGTTTGTTTATTTATAACACTATCTTATAGATATTTTCTAGAAGTTTTTCTTCTAGATTTCTAGATTTACCGACATTTACTTTTCTAGGTAGCAAAAGGAGCCTTTAAATATTTTTTTTTGTCAATATCTCTTAAATTTTTCTAAAATTTTATGATTATTGTAATATTTCTTGTTTTATTTTTTACACCTCGTAGTTAAAGTTTAATATAATCCAGTCTCTTGAATATTTTGACCTTTTATTGAAATTTCTACCACCTTTTAATATTTTTCCTGAACTTTTCACCATTTCTTGATTTATCGTATTTTCCCAGGTCTCTAAAAATATAAAAACTTTGTTATCGAAGTATGACTTCTTACCCATTTACTTTCAATATTCCATTTTTTATACTCAACTATCTAACTTAAAATCTTTGGTATTAATGTGTTGTCTGTGGTAAACATTTTGTCTTACAGTTTATTGATAAATTTCCAACCTGAAATCTGCAGTTTTTTAAATGTTTTTCTTCAGTATCTTAGAGTCTTAAACAGTTTCTCTTCTAGATTTTAACAATTTTTTTAGGTCTTCTAGATTTTCTATTAATTTTCTATTAAGTCTACGAAATTTTCACTGATTTCAATTTCTCAATTTTTTCTTAGAAAGATTAAATGTATTTTATCAGAAATACTCTGAAGTTTAAATTAAATTTGATCTATTTCTTATATGTTTACCAGTAGCATCTCTTTTCAAGAATTTTTCATAATTTCTGACCATATCTTATAAATATTTTAGGAAGTATTTCTTCCATGTTTGTTAAGAGGTTTTCATCTTTCTTTAAGATTACAGGTATAAACTTCTAGGACTCCAGAATTGCCCCCATATTCCCCCGAGAATATTTTACATATTCTTGTTTTTTTATTAAGTTTCTATAAACAATTAGCATTACTTGTTTAATTTCTTCATAATTATTCTAAACATTAATTATTGTTCCCTGTCAACAAGAGACACGGACCAGTTTCGATCTATTTTGGGTATCATCAGCGTGGTGCAATTGGAGACAAGGAAATAGATTTTACTAAGGGGTATTTAATTCTCAGGCAAGATATTACCATAAAGGTGTCATCTATTGTCTTAACAATTTCTAGAGTTACAACTTATACTCTTTTGAAAATGAATTGTGAAATTCGAAACATATGTCAGGAAACTGTAAATAAAAACATGGAACACAACAAGTGCATTAATCCAAACAAACCTATTGTCTTAACGTTTCAATAGATCCTTGTTTGCATAGATAACCACCAACAAATTATAAATAAATATCAACAGCGAGAATTATAACAATACTAATGTAAACATTATGACTGTCCATCCAAATGAGGATCTAGTGAAACGCTAAGACAATAGAAAACACTTTTATGGTAATTATCCTAAGTTTTTGAATTCAATTTTATTCATTCTCTTAAATTTCTTGAAATTTCAAGCAACTTACCTTTGATTTTATATGTTGTCTCTCGTAATCATATTATATATTTAAGTGTTAATGGTAGCTCGTTATATTTCGAACATTTTTCTTAGATTTTAATAAGAAATTTTCGTCTTTTATTTTACAAGAAGTTTTCAGCAATTTTTTTTCCAGAAACCAAGAGTATATCAAACATTTCCATGTTTTATTTTACGAGAAGTTTTCAGCAATTTCTTTTCCAGAAGCCTAGAATTTTCGTCCAACATCCAAGAGTAGTCTAGAATTTTCTCTTATAGAATTCGATTATTTTCTTTAAGACTTCTACATTTTTTGCTAATTCCTCTTCCGATTTTTATCATACCATGCTTTCTTTTTTTTCTAGCAATTTCATTTTACAGTTTTAGATCTTTTTAATGCTTTAAATTAACTAAATTAGAAATTTTCTTGAAGAGTTGATATTTAATTTTATCTATTTGTTGGAAATTTTTGAAATAAAAGCTTTTACCAATATTTGTAGAAATATTATTTCCTTTTCTTTTTGAGAATTTATTATAATTTATAGCAGTTTTCTTTCAAGGTTTGAAAGTTCTATGTAATGTCTCTTCTAAATCACTAGAATAATGTAGGCTTTCAGAACGTTTTCTATCACTTTGAATTTCATTTTCCTAGGAATGTCTCACAATTTTGTTTGCATTATTTAATTTAATGTTTTAGATAATTTATAATTTTGATCATTTCCAACATTTCATGTTTTATTTTTGGAGAGTACCTTAAAGTAATACTTAATTTTAATTATTCTCTAAGATTTTCTTGAAACCGTTTTTCCAAAATTCATAGAATTCTTTAGCAGATCGGTTCCTTTTCTTTAATTTTCCACCCTTTTAAACTTTATATTATAAACATTGTTTTACAATTTTAAAATTTTGATATTTCTCTCTTTATTTGATCAGAATTTTCCATACTTATATTACAGGTTTCTTGAATATTCTAACATATTTTGTTTTATTTTTCAAGATAATCCTTAATTGAATATTAAAAATATTAACATAAGATCCGCTTGAATTTAAATTTTAAATATTAACAAAAATTTTTTTTTTTCAATTTTCCAACAATTTTTAGAGAATTATCAATCACGTGGTTAATTTTTATCTTATAACATTTTCTAGTTGTTTTTCCAAGTTTGAAAAATTTCTTCTAGATTTAAAGGGTTATTGAATTAATATCCTTTTCTAATTTTGTTTTATCATTTCTTGCTTGATCTTATCTAAAATTTGTATTAATTTATATTTTAATTTCTTCTCTCAGATGAATCTTTGTGCGTTTTAGCACTTTTTTTATCAATTTCTCTTTAAGAGAACTTCTTGAGGAGTTTTTCTATTTTTACTTTATCTTACTAGAACTTTCCAGAAAATTTTGATTATGGTAAAACAAAGTTGACTTATTTAAATTTGTTTTCAAAATTTGCCACCAAGTAAATGCTGCAACCCTACAAGAAAATATTTCCGATTTATTTCTTTACTTAATCGAAATCCCCAGCAATTTTTTTGCAGATTTTTTGTCTTTTCGAAATTTCCAACATGTTTTGCTTCGGTTAATATTCAATTACATCTCTCTTAAGTTTTTGCACGTTTTACTTAAATTAATATTTAATTATATCTCCCTTAATTTTTTTGGAAACATTTTCTTTGATTACTTGAAACTTTTCATCATTTTTTTTTTAATTTCTTTTGATTCTAATTAATAGAATAAACTGTTTACTGTAAGAAGTTTAATGATTAACGAATGTTTTATTTTTATTTCGAGAGTTTTTTTAAATTAAGTTTATTAATCTTTAAGGATTTTCTAATAATTTGACAGAAAACTGTAGAAATCATTCCTGAAGTTGATATTTTTTAACCACTCTTACTTTGTCTAGCATACTTCTGACCTATCCTAATAAATTGTTTAATATAAGGAACTACATTCTAACTTAACCCGTGATAAAACATGTTTATGTTAATTAGAGGTTAATTAAACACTTGGTGTTTATTAACCTTTAATTAAATTTTGTATTGTCTTAAGTTACTCTTGATTTATTATAATCAATTTTTATTATACTAGCTTTTTCAGCATTTAAAATTTACATTAAAAAAATGGTTGAAAATACCAGAAATATTTAGAAATATATAAAAATTATAAAAAATAGGATTATATGATAAAAATGGCTAGAATTTTTCAATAAGGTGAAATCATGATTTTTTGAATGAAAATGTTTAAACGCTAGAACAAACATTTAAAATTAAAGAGAAAAATTTTCTAAAGATGGTTACAAAAGTTTTTTTAAAAAATGTGGAAATCGCAAAGAGAAATTTTTGAAACCAACTTTGAAATGAGATAAAAATAAATATTAACTTCAAGAATTTTTTTGTTAAAGTATAATAATTTAAAGCAACAATCTAAAAATTCTCTAAAATTGAAAAATTGTAAGAGAAAAGTTTTCAAAATAATTGTTGGAAAGTTGATAGAATTTTTTGAAAATATTTTACTAGACAATATTGACGAATGATAAATTTTTGAAAAAACAGAGAAATTGAGCTGAGCACTTACAGGAATATTTTGGAAAACCCTAGAAAAAGTTTCTAAATAAAATCGAAAGATTAGATAACATCAGATAGATTTGATTAAAATAAAAATATATATTAACTAAACATAAATATCTGGAATCAAAATTGCTATAAAATACAAAAAAAGATAAAGCGAGAAATATTAAATTTTCTGGGATCGGAGAAGAGAATTAAAAAAAAATGTTAAAAATTGATTGTAGATTGTTTGTAGAGTTCCAAGAGATTAGATACACTCAAAATCAAAAAAATCCATTAAGATAAAAAGAGAAATTCTGGAAAATAATAAAATCCTGAGATCAAAATTGATCAAAAATTCCAATAATATAATCACTTGTTTCGTTGTTGAAGTAAAAACAATTAAATTTTCAAAACACTTTATTATTGCTTTTTTTTAAACGCAACAATTGTTACTGTGGCTTCTTTAGGTGAAATAATAGTAAAAGCCTCATCAGTTAATATTTTGTACCACTAACATAAAACAAAAAATGTGACAAATTCTTTAAAATAAAACATATTCTACTTGAGATGTAGAATTGAAATTGAAAACATAAAATTGCTATTAAATTCAAATAATCTAAACAAAGGAATTAGGACACTTTTAAGAAAATTTAATTAAAAAAAATTAGAGCCCTAAAAAATATTCAAATCATCTAGAGGAAACAAATTTATCTAGAAAACTAGAAGGTGTATAAATAAATATTTCTGTAAGAAAAACTTAAAAATGATGAAAATTCTTAGAAATAGAAACAAAAGAAACTGCTGAAAATTTTTAAAACATAAAAGTTTTTTTTAAGTTTAAAAATAAATAGAATAAAATTGAATGCCAACTCTAGGAAAAAACAAAAATTAAAATAATAAATGAAAATTTCAATATAATAAAGTTAGAATACACACATTTTAAAAATTTGTAACAGAAATTGATAGAAAAAAATCTAGAACACTACAAGGTTACTATTAACTACGATCTTGAAATGAAATTGCTGAAGAATTGTAAAATTGTAAAAAAAAATTAAAAAATGGATAAACTAAAATCTAAAAACTCAATGTATCAACTGAAGAAGAAAAGTTTTTTAGTTGATTCTAGTTCTAGTTCTACAAATATATAAAACTGAACACCAACTTCAGGATAATTCTGATAAATTCAAATAGAAAAGTGGCAAGATATTATTTAAAAACAACTGTCGAAGAAAGGAAATAGTCATTCTAAAAACTAAAAGTATTTAGAAAAGAGGCAACAAAATTATCAAATAAAATTCTAAGAAAGGAAATAAAGTCTAAAACATTACATTTTGAAAATTTAGAAGAGAAAAGCTAGAAATCTTTAGAACCTTAGAAGAAAAATTGATGTAAAATTATATCTCCATGAAAATATATGCTATAATATTAAATATTTTTTTAGATTAAATAATCGTATCTGTTTACTCGACCAGATTAGCTTTTTTTAAGACATTATCTAAAGTGAGTTACAAATGAAACTGACAAGTTTATATGTAATAAATTAAATATTGCCTGTTATTCAATTTAATTCCTATCAAATAAAACAATTCATTTTTTACGCCAAGAAATAATAAGAAATATTTTTTCTAAAATTATTAGTTTATTTCGAAAATATCCAGAAATGATTCTTCCTAATTTTAAAACTTTTATTTGATGATGTTTTTATTTTTTTGCCAATTCTCTTTTATTTTCTATTTCTGATACTTTTCCATTTCTTACTTTATGCTATTAAAACTCTTTAGTTATATTTAATTCAGATTATTAATATTTTTTCGTAGATTTATTTTTATATTGACATACATTTCTTTGAAATATTCTAGAAATTTTCGTTGTAATTTCCAAATGTTCTATCAATCTTTTCTTTTCTCCAGTTTCAAGAATTTTCTAGGAAATCTAACGTAATCTTAATAGAACATTTGTTGATCAATTCATTCCAATATTTTACAGTTTCTGTTAGGCCTTCAAAATTCTATATTTATTCAGAAATCTTTCCTCCAAATTTGCACGTGTATGATTGATGCTAATTTGCATTCAATGTAGTGAAATGTTTAGATTAGACACTGATAAAAGTACACATATTCTACACATTTTAAATAATTTGTAGCATACTACATGCATTAATTTGTATTCCTCTGCATTTTTTATTACATAATTACAGATTAACCCTGATACCATAACTGAACATTAATTTATAATTTATTAGATTATCTTGCTAAAAAAGCCTGTAATAAACGTGATAAAATAAATGATTAGATTGATTGAATTGATAATCACGAAACGTGATTTATTAAATTTATTACTACTTAAAGCACATTATTTATAGAAAATTAATTTTCGCCATAATATTCGGCATGGTTATTTTTTTCCCTGAGTATACTATAATTAAGGACAATGTGTTGATGAAACCATAACGAAATAAATTAAGCTTTGTACGTAATCTAGTTTATAAATATATATTATATTTCGCACGAAAATTTTGTTCGCCCTGTATCTTCAAAACAAGGCGTGTTTTCAAAATTTATTCAGAATAGCCCAGGAAATTCTTGAATTTTTGCGGTATATTTATTACAATTATAAAGCTACAATTTATTAATGTTGGTAACGACATAAATCAAAACCTCAAATTTATTTAACTGTCAGTTTTAATAGAAACTTTCATACACACAACGAAATGACATAAAACTGACATGGAATAAACGCGTAAAGTATATTTTAAATGTGCCCCCTTGGTATAGCAATGGTCACATTAAGTGCCATCATAGTCGTGACAATGGCAGCTTTTCTTACGTATTATTATGGCTTCAGGGAAAAATCATAACCAGTAAGTATAACAAAAAAATCTTTATTACATGCTCAAACTAACAACTTATTTTCAAATGATTGTAGATATTCAAGCCATATTACGAAAGAGCATAATTAAGCCTACACCGGATTTTACGCATTGATTTTTGTTTATTGCTAGATTACTATATAATAAATAAAACACATTCTACTCTAAATATCTTAAATATTTTTTATAGTTAGTTAGATAATCTAATTATTATTATTAGTATTAATAAGTATTATTTATAATTTAAATAAAATTGTTTACATTGCTGGTATCACACTTTAAAGTGTATTAACAAAGTGCTTTTATATATGGTAAATACAACCATTTGAAAGTATTTAAATAGTTTTATTTATATAACAGTAAAGATGAACTTTCAATACTAATCAGCCTTATCAATCAATTATTATCAACAAATTAAATTTCTAAGATGTATCACGATATTAACCAATAATCAATTATTATTTACTATGAATGCTATCCTAAAAACCAATATGATTGACTAATTTAATCAATAAAACAGAAACAACTGAGCATATACAGACGTATTGTCTATGAAACTTTTGTCCAGCATTGGATTCCGAATATATAATTTCGTCCTAGGAAGATTTTCCTCCGTGCGGCCACCACAAACACTCGAAATTTTCAAATTACATCGCGCATCAATTCGAATTGTTTTGTTCCGGAACTCGACGCGGTGGTCCGCATCCAACTTATTTACCGTTCGGCAGAAATACGTCTAGAAACTTTGATCATTTCTACGAGTATCGGCTATATTGTTCCACATATTGGTACGCCGAGAGGAGAAATATATGTCTGTGTATGTGTATGGAAACTTTGTTTCAGTTATCCCATTCATTCGTAAATTGCTGACTTTAACAATTATATGAGTATTCTGTTGAAGTGGTAGATGGTTTTTGAAAACAAAATACATAAAGTAAATTGCCATCATAAAAAGAATTATACTTAATAAATAATATTAATGATTTATATACAGGGTGAGTTTTTTTAGATGTTCTCTATGGGGATCTCGGAAACTATAAGAGATAGAGAAACGGTTAAATAGGGAAAGAAGTGTAGATTTACAAGACGAATACAATTCCACTTTCAAAGTTTTCAAAAAAGTCAAGGGTAACTAGATATTTTGAAAAAAGTAAAAATTGTCAATTTTTTCAAATCAATATATCTCGGTTATTATAACAGATAAAAAAAAACTGTAAAGGACAAAGTTTTAGATAATTTTATGTAGATTAATAAAAAATAATCAGAAAATTTTTATCGTAATTATTTTCCGAGATATGACGCAAACTTACATTTTTTTAAATGGAAACCATAGTTGGCTATGACCTCACTCAAAAGGTAATTTTTTCTCTTTAATCCAATATGGCATATGATTTCTAAAAATAGGTAAGTTATAGTCATTTTAAATTTTACTATAAATAAAAAATGGATGGAACATCGAAATAAACTCACCCTGTATATAGTAAAATATGAAGGTGTCTTGTTTTTAAAATTGTTCTTTGTAAAACTTGTCTTAAATTATTATTTTTATTAAAATTCATACATACAGGGGCAATTATATTAAAATCTTAATAATTGTCTTTGGTAAAAAACACTAATACAAATGGTATTGACCATGGCAATTTGAAAAATATCTATAAAGACAGAATCTAGAAAATACCTGAAGTGTGAATTAAAACTTGTGAGAGTGCAAAAATGAAAGTATATAAACTTAGTAGGCTGAAAGACCTACGGTCAATAGTCATGACGAAGAAGAAGATGAAGAATCATAATAAAGATGTTTCTCTCTCTAAATTTAGTACTAATAAAACTCTCTAAATTTAGTACTAATAAAACATTACTTTCAGAAACTATAAATTATAGAATCTCTATCGACTAATCAATTTAAAAACTTAAAGAGAAAATTGAAAAATTTATAAGATGCTCTTCTATAAATTATCTATCTATATTTTGGTACAAAAAAGATCTATGTGTTGCTTATTTCGTTTTGCTATTGCTATTCTTATAAACTGTAGAACGCAAAGCTTTTTGTATATATACAAACAATTACAAAAGCTATATATAGCTGTTTTTAATTGGTAATATTTGCTGGCAAAATCAATAGACTAGAATTTTTATGTTGTATTATAAGCGAGTTTGAGTTTGAATTTTATACCTTGCAGTACTATAATTTAGTTTACAGTTGAGTTTCATCGATTGTTACATATATTACAAGACTTTTTTCAATCCAGATAAATGAATTTGATTTTTTGAATTGAAAGTTTTAATCACTGTAATTTTGTTTATAGTTAAGCAAAATTTATTTTGCAATTATTTTACAAAATTTAAATAATTTGGCTAGTAATTTTTCTTATTAAGAAAATCTAATTTAATGTTTTAATGCAAAATTTACAATAGTGCATTTTTTGCAATACTTGTGCATCTATTTTTATTTTTATTAAATATATAAATTGTAATCATTTTTATAAATATTCCAGACATTTTCGTGGACAGTAATTATTTGCTGCAATTTTGTTTGTGTTTAAGTTACAATAATTATTTTTCTGTATCCTAAAATAAAATATCATACTTCTTTTAGTATTACAAATTTTTAAGCACATTTCAGATTTTTCTAATCAGAGGAAGCGAGATTTGATCTATTTGAATTTAAAGTTTTGTTTACAGCTGAAATATATAGACTGTTTTATATTATGTAAAACAAGTTATAAATTTCAACTTAATTATTTCGCCAGTAAGTGTTTTAGAATTTTTTTAATCACAATAGCAAAACTAATTGAGTTTGAAGCCCCTTAAATTTTGTTTATAGTTAAGTTACATCGATTGTTTTATACTATTAGTTTTTAGCATATTATAATCAAACTGACACTCATTTAAGTATTTTTACAATTTTGATTTTTAAAATAATTTTTTTGCTAGCAATTGTTGCTCAGAAAACAAATTTGATTTTTCATGAGTTAGAGTTTGCAGCCCTGTAATTCTACTAGCAGAGAAGTTATATAAATTGTTTCATAACATATTAGAAATATATAAACTTTCAAATTTATAACTAATATTTAAGTAAATTGATTGGCCAATAATTTTTATCGAGGAAGTTAATTTCAATTTTCTTGAATTTAATGTTTGCAGCAGTTTAGTTACGTTGATTATTTTATAGTATGCCAAAACTATATAAAGTATAAACATTTCTATTATTTTTTAAACTATTTTTTTGGACAATAACTGTTTAAGAATTTTTTAAAGTTGAAAAGCGATTTTTGTTTTAATTAAAAGTTTGCAGCATTACAATTTTCTTTAAAAATATGTTAGATTTAGTATATTAAAAATATATTAATTTTTAAAGATATATCTAATTATAAAGTAGTTTTTGGCCAGTTATTATTTTAAGTTTTCTTCTTTAAATTTAATGTTTTTAATACTGAAATTATTTTAATAATTCAGCTGCTTCAATTATTTTACAGCTTAATTAAAAAATCATGAACAAGTTTAAAGTTTTCAAGTAGTTTCTAATTAGCTTGTCATTGTTTTAGAACTTTTTCAATCAAAAAAAGTAAGTTGATTTATTTAGATTGAAAGTTTGAACTTCTGCAATTTTGTTAACAGTTGAGTTGCATCAATTGTTTTAAAATGTATTAAAAACTAATAATTCTAAGAATTACTACTAATTTTCTAAGGAAATCTTTGGCCACTAATTGCTTAAGAATTTTCTAAATATCGAATATCTATTCGATATTTTTTGATTAAAAATTTGCAGCCTTACAATTTTGTTTACAATTGTATTACAAAATTTGTTTTGTAGCACATTAAAAATTGTCCATTGTGAGAATCATTATTAAGTTTTGGGTAAATCCTTTAACCACTATATTCTTTTAATGAAGAGGGGCGATTTTATTTTATTTTTAGTTGAGAGTTTGCAGTATTAGTATTTTCTTTATAGTAAATTGTTTCGAGAATTAAAAATTGTATAAACTTTAAATTGCTAAAAATTAAATAATTTTATGATCGGTAATTCTTCTACAATTTTTTTGAATGAGGAGGCGAATTTTTCTAGGATACAAAGTTTTCATCTACACAATTTTGTATTCAAACAATTATTTTAAAGTATGTTAAAAACATATAATTTCTTACCTTGTTAAAAAACACGCTGCAATTTTGTTTATAATTCCTTTACATTAATTATTTTACAGTCACGTAAAAAATGAAAATTATGTTTATACATTTTTAAGAAGCTTCTTTTAGTTGTTACAACTTTTAAGTCAACAGGAGCGATTATGATTTTTCTAGTTTTAAATTGAATTGTATATTTAGAGCATTGTAATTTTGATTACAGTTTACTGACACCAACTATTTTATAGTATGTCAAAAATATAAAATTATAGGCATTTTTAAATTCATTCTTTACCCAGTAAATGCTTTAGAAATTTTTGAATCAAGGGAAACGAAATTGATTTCTTTATATTGAAATTTTTAAGCCTTTCAATTTTGCAGTTTTGTTTGTATTTGATTTACATAGATTCTTTTAAAATATATAAAGAAATATATACATTTTAAGCATGCTTGTATAATTTAAGTATATTTCTGTAATACGTTTAATTTTGAAAATTTCAAGAGACTCGAGTTAATCCATTTTTAAACCTTTTCGGCGAAAAGAATTACCTCGAGTACATCTTCAAAAAGTACAATCAAAATTATGATTACACTATCATAAATAGTAAATATCTGTATTATAACTTTTTAAGTACATTTGTCAGCCAGAAATTGATTTTAGAATTTTTCTAATTAAGATTGAAATTGAAAGTATTCAACATTGTAATTTCGTTTAGAGTTGAGTTACATTAATTATTTTATATTACGCTAACAATGTACAAATCTTAAGTATTCTTACAAATTTTTAACTAAATTTCTTGGTCAGAAGTTATTCCAAAAAAATTTAAATCACGACAAGCGAATTTGATTTTTTTAAATTGAAAGTTTTTGTCACTCCAATTTTGTTTATAGTTGAGTTACATAAATTATCTTAGAGAATGTATAAAATATATAAATTCTAAGGAGTTATAAAAGTTTTTAGATAATTTCTTTGACCAGTAATTGTTTCAGAATTCTTTAAATCGAGAAAAGCAAATATGATTTTTCTTAAATTAAATATTTGCAACAGTGCACTTTTATTTACAATTCACATACACCAATTCTTCTTTAAAATGTTAAAAATGTAAATAATTTAAGCATATTTACATACTTTTAGGTAAATTCTTCAGCCAGTAATAGTTTTAGAACTGTTTAAATCACTAGAAGCAAATTTGATTTTTTTTTTTTTTGAAATGGAAGTTTAAAGCCTTACAATTTTGTTTATAGTTAATTTATATAGATTCTTTTAAAGCATATAATAAATTAACATATTTTAGGCATTCTTACAGATTTTGAAGTTCATATTTTAGCTAGTAATTGTTTTAGAATTTTTTAATTCAAGAGAAACACATTTGATTTTAGTGGACTGAAATTTTAAAGCCTTGTAATTTTGTTAATAGTTAGATCACATCAATTATATCAGAGTATGTTAAAAATATGTACATTTTAGTTAGGTGTAGAAGTTTTTAAGTAAAATCCTAGACAAGTAATTGTTTCAGAATTTTTTTAATCCATAAAAGCAAATTTGATTTTTCTTCCATTTAGTGTTTATAGCTGTGCATTTTTTTACGATTAAGTTACACCTACTATTCTATAATATGTCAGAGATTTAATAATTTTAAGCATATTTGCAAATTTTTAAGTTAATTTTTCAGACAGTAATTGCTTTAGATATTTTGAATGAGAAGAAGCAAATTTGATTTTTTTGAATGGGAAGTTTAAGGCCCTACAATTTTGTTTATAGTTGATTTACAAAAATTCTTTTAAAACATATAATACAATTATATATTTTAGGTATTCTTACAGATTTTTAAGTTCATATTTTAGCTAGTAATTGTTTTAGAATTTTTTTTAATTCAAGAGAAGCAAATTTGCTTTTTATTAATTTAAATTTTAAAGCCTTGTTATTTTGTTATTAGTTATAGCACATCAATTATTTTAGAGTATGTTAAAAATATGTACATTTTAGTTAAGTGTACAAGATTTTAACAAATTATTGTTTCAGAAATTTTTCAATCAAGAAAAGCAAAATTGATTTTTCTAGAACTTGAAGTTTAAAGCAGTGCAATTCAGTTTACAATTTAGTTACACCAATTATCCTATAATATATCATAACTATAATAATTCTTAGCATATCTACATATTTTTACGTAAATTCTTCAGCCAGTAATTGTTTTAGAATTTTTTGAATCATGAGAAGCACATTTAATTTTTTTCGAATTAGAAGTTTAAATGTCTGCAATTTTGCTTATAGTTGATTTATATACATCATTTTAAAATACATAAAAATATTATATATTTTAAGCATGCGTTCATATTTTGAAGGTAATATTTTAGCCAGTATGTGTTTCAGAATTTTTTTAATTCAAGATAAGCAAATTTGATTTTTATAAATTTAAATTTTAAAGCCTTGTGATTTTGTTTATAGTTAGGTTATATTAATTATTTTATAGTATGTTATAAATATGTATATTTTAGTTAGATGTACAAGTTTTTAAGTAAATTGTTAAACAAATTATTATTTTAGAATGTTTTAAATAGAGAAATACAAATCTGATTTTTCTTTAATTTAGAGTTTACAGCAGTGTAATTTCGTTTACAACTCAGTTACACCTATTATTTTATAGTATGTCAAAAATATAATAACCCTAAGCACTTTTAGGTACTTTTAAATAAATTTTTCAGAGAGGAATGGTTTTAGAATTATTTGAATCAAGAGGAGCAAATTTGATTTTTTCTAAATTTGAAGTTTAAAGGCTTGTAATTTTGTTTACAGTTGAGTTACATATATTGTTTTATAATATGTAGAAAATATGTTAAATCTAAGTATGTTTACATATTCTTAAATAATTTTTTTAACCAGTTATTCATTTAATCAAGAAAAGCGAATTTGATTTTCCTTTAATTGTAGCAGTAAAATTATGTTTATAGTTGTTTTACATTAATTATTTTATAGTATATAAAAATATATAAATTTTAAGCATAAGTCAGTAATCGTTTTACAATTGTTTTAATCGAAAGAAGTAAATTTTATTTTTCATCAATTGAAATTTTGATATTATTAAATTTTCAGATAAATTCTTTAGGCAGTAATTGCATCTATTATCTGCAAAATATCATTGATTATCTGTCATGTGTAGTTTGTTACTTATTATCTCTTCTCTGGCATTTGATTTTCTAACATTTGTCATTAGTTTATAATAAAACTTAAGAAATAAGTTATCTGTCACCTTTTATCTTGTATCAGTAATTTATCTTATGCCAAATGTCATAGTTCTTTACTATCTTCTAACTGTCATTGGTCATCTCGTGTATGTCACTCGTTATCTTTTATCTTTTGTTTGATTATCTGAAAATTATTATCTGCCATCTGTAATATTTAGTTTATAACATTATCCTTAAAATAGTCATCCCATTTTAAGGTATTATAAGATATTGTGACTAATTCGTTTCTTAATATATTTTAATTATATCTTTCACATGTCTTCTTCTTATTACCTTAAGTTATAAATAAAGATTACAATATTCATTTAATTGATTAAGAAAAAATATCACGTTGTTCAATACACACGCTATTTGAACATCTGTTAAAAAAAAAACAGAAAACACAATCCGTTCTTTCTCGCCAGCTGGTACGAACTAAATTAAAAAAAAAACGTACAAGACGACACCATACACTCTTCACTATCTGGAAATCGGAAACTTGGAGATATCTTTTTAAGGGCGTCGGAACTTCCGCGCGAACAATTTACGATGATTTAGTGCGAAAGTTCTGGTGGATGCACCGGGCATGCAGTTGCCTCACTCTTGAGATTATCCGGTATCGGTATTCCCTAACACGGCCGGAACCATCCCCCGACAACAATGCCGCCCTTCATGTTTGAGAACAGCTTAACACCGAAGCCTCTTTTCAGCGGCGGTAATGGATTTTGATTTCAGCATACAATGGACCGGATTGCGGACTGCAGGGGCCCTGCGGAATGCATTCATTTTTTTCCTTCTTTCACGAGGAATTCACAAGGAAAAACATAGGGTGGGCGGATCATAATATAATGGTTCTGTCATAATTTAGTATTCGGTATTAGATTAAGTCATGAGTTAGTGTGTATGCAAATCCGGGGAGATGCGCAAACATTTAAGGCACGAGCAATTTGTTAAGCTACACAGATGGCAATAATACATTTACAAGGCTCGATGCACTCTAATTCCGGGGGCGAGATCATAAATTACGGGAATGCCACCCTTACCGAAATTCCCGTACACGGCCATCGCCCCCCTTACCATCCTCGTGTGTCTGGTTGTCTTGGCGGAGGAGGAGATCGAGGTCCTGGAAATGTCTTCATTCATACGCCTGTTTACGCGCCCGGCCAACTTTGATCCTGCGAGCTCTCCTTCCATTTGCTATAAATTCTAATAAAACGTCTTAAGATACATTCTGGTTGTCTACGGGTGCCGTCTGCTGAATGGAAAATAAAACAGATGGATCAGGAATGGTTAACTAGAAAATGCTGGTATTCACTGATGTTATGTTGCAACATGGATATTTACCTGACAATACAGTAGTGAGATATTGCTATTGAATTCATAAAAAGTGTTGTTTAAAATTGTCCCTGAAATATAAAATGTATACATATTTACTATATTTTTTACTCATAACCTTTAAATAAAATATTTGTAGTTAATTACATTTATATGTTTAATATTAATTAATTTAACAATTCTTAAGCAATTAATTTATAGGTATGAATAGATTTCACAAAATAGAAACCATTTGTTTTCATATTCCCTCTATATGCAGATACGGCGAGGATATTCCTGACTAATTAAACAGCAATTATTCGAATGTATGTATCCACGTAGACTCGTTCCGTTTAATCATCCGAGATCCTGTCAATTCGAGCATAGAAAGCAATCAAGGCAGAAATGCAATATGACTGTAGTTACATATTTAATCATCCCCGGCGTGCATTTAAGAATTACCCTCCCTAAATGGATGCAACGGATGCATTTATTCCGCATCGGCTGGCATTGATGTTTAAATGCCGTCCTTAAGTAATTGGGTACGTATAAATCATGAATGAGTTTTATTGAGCGTTTTTGCTCGCAATACGAATGCATTTTCCTAATTGTTCATATTCAATCGGAGTGAGTAGCGTTAGATGTTTGCGAAAGGATTTAGTGTTGATTCTCAATTACATTTATTATATATTTTCATTGTGTTAAAGCATGCGGGATTATATAAAGCTTCCAGTGAATAATGGATAAATAGAAATTTAAAAAAAATGCAGATTAACAATTAACCACTTCTATATTAAGTTACATATCTGTTCTTGACATTGACAAATGATTACCAAGTCTTATTACAAAGAAAGTAATTACTTAATTTAAAAAATAACCATAACGTAAATGATCGCAAAGGATAAATCTATTATAATCTAAACATTGCTGTTTTTCAATTGTAAAGTCAAGAAGACCAAATTCGCTTCGCTTCATTCAAAAAATTCTAAGAAAAGTACTGTCACAAAAAATTACTTGAAAATAAATAATAATACTTAGAATGTATACATTTTCTACATGCTATAAAATAATGGATGTTATTCAACTATTAAACCAAATTACAATGTTGCAAACTTAAAATTCAAAATAACCACATTTGCTTCTCGTGATTCAAAAATATTCTAAAACAAATACTGACCAAACAATTTACTTAAAAATATGCAAATATGCTTAAAATAGTTATATTTCTGACCTACTATAGAATAATTGGTGTAAGTGAATTGTAAAGAAAATTGTACTGCTGTAAACTATAAATTCATGATAAATTAAATTTGCATTTCTCGATTAAAAAAATTCTGAAGCAATTATCTATTCAGGAATTTACTTAAAAACTTTTACACCTAACTAAACTATACACGTTTCTAACATACTATAAAATAATTGGTGTGACCTAACAAAAAACGTAATCACAAGGCTTTAAAATTTTTATTCATAAAAAGAAAATTTGCTTCACTTGAATTAAAAAATTCTAAAACAATTACTGGCTAAAATATTTATTTGTAAAATTGTACACATGCTTAAAATACATATGATGTTTATATATTTTAAAATAATCTATGTAAATCGACTATAAACAAAATTGCAAAGCTTTAAACTTACAATTTAGAAAAATCAAATTTGCTTCTCGTGATTCAAAAAATTCTAAAATAATGATTTGCTGAAGAATTCACTTAAAAATATACAAATATTCCTAAAATTGTTATATTTCTGACATACTATAGAATAATTGGTAAAACTATATTTAAAACAAAATTGCACCGCTGTAAACTATAAATTCAAGAAAAATATAAATTCCTCTTCTCGATTAAAAAAATTCTAAAACAATTATTTAATCAGCAACTTACTTAAAAACCTAACTGAAATATACAGGCTTATAGCATATTATAAAATAATTAATGTGACTTAACAATAAACGTTATCACAAGGTTTTAAAGTTTTAATTCATTAAAAGAAAATTTGCTTCTTTTGAGTTAACTTTATTTTACACAATTACTGGCTAAAATATTTTCTTGAAAATTTAAGCAAATGCTTAAAATATCTAATATGTTTATATATTTTAAAATAATCTATGTAAATCAACTTTAAACAAAATTGGAGGGCTTTAAACTTCCAATTAAAAGAAAAACAAATTTGCTTCCTGTGATTTAAAAAATTCTAAAACAATTATTGGTTGAAGAATTTACATAAAAATTTGCAAAATGGCTTTAAATTCTTATATTTTTGAAATACTATAGACTAATTGGTGTAACTGAAAACCACAAAAGTGCACTACTGTAAACTCAAAATCTAAAATATAAGTCAATTATTTCACTTCTCCTGATTCAAAATATTCTAAAACATGTACTGGTTAAAGTATTCACTTAGACGTAGGTCAAAATGCTTAAAAATGTTATATTTTTGGCAAACTGTAGAATAATTGTTATTACTGAATTCTGAATTATAAACAAGAAACAAGAAAAATTTGCAACAAACCAAATTTGCTTTGCTCGATTATAAAAATTCTGAAACAATTATTTACTAAAGAATTTACCCTAGAACTTATACAACTAAGTAACACATATATGTTTTTAATATACTCTACAATAATTAACTATATAATGTAACTATACACAAAATCACAAAACTTCGAAGTTTCAACTAAAAATCAGGAAATTTGCTTTTCTCGATTAAAAAACTTCTAAAACAATTACTGTCTGAAAAATTCACTTAAAAAATCTGTAAACATGCCAAAAAGTTATAAATTTTTGATATATATTAAAAGAATAAAATAAATCAACTATAAACAAAATTGCAGGGCTTTAAAATTTCAAAATAAACAAATTAGTTTCGTTTCTTTTGATTCAAATATTTCTAAATCATTTATTGCGTAGAGAATTAATTTATGAATATGCAAATATCGATAAAATATTAATTTTTTTGATATACTGTAAAATAATTGCTGTCAGTAAACTGCTAAAACAAAACTGCTCTGCTGCAAAAATGCAATTCAAAAAAATTGCAATTCACTTCCTCGATAAAAACAACTCGTAAATAATTACTGGCTAATGAATTTACTTAATAAAATTATTTATAATTTTGCAGATTTATATAATTATATATCTTTAATACACTGAACAGAATTGCATGGCTACAAACTTAACAAAAATTAATTTTGTTCTCTTGATATAAAAAACTGCACAACAATTATTAGCAATAAATTTATTTTAAAAATTAAAATTGTGAAAGTACTTAAAAGTGTGTCAGTTTCCTTAAAATCTATGAATTTTTAGTATACTGTAATGAAATAATCGATATTAATGAACTACGAAATAAATGGCAGGATTTCAAACTTTCAATTCTAAAAATTTAATTTCTTTTTACCTGATTAAAAATTTTCTTAATATTTATATATTTTTTTCACATATTTTAAAACAGTCTATGTATCTCAGCTGTGAACAAAATTGAAGGACTTTCAATTCAAATAAATCAAATTCGCTTCCTCTGATTAGCAAGTCCGATGATAAATGACAGATGGCAGGTGAAAGATGAAAGATTACAGATGACAGGTGACAGATGATAGATGGTAGGTGACAGATGACAGATTACAGATTACAGATAACAGATAACAGATTACAGATTACAGATTACAGATAACAGATTACAGATTACAGATTACAGATTACAGATTACAGATTACAGATTACAGATTACAGATTACAGATTACAGATTACAGATTACAGATTACAGATTACAGATTACAGATTACAGATTACAGATTACAGATTACAGATTACAGATTACAGATTACAGATTACAGATTACAGATTACAGATTACAGATTACAGATTACAGATTACAGATTACAGATTACAGATTACAGATTACAGATTACAGATTACAGATTACAGATTACAGATTACAGATTACAGATTACAGATTACAGATTACAGATTACAGATTACAGATTACAGATTACAGATTACAGATTACAGATTACAGATTACAGATTACAGATTACAGATTACAGATTACAGATTACAGATTACAGATTACAGATTACAGATTACAGATTACAGATTACAGATTACAGATTACAGATTACAGATTACAGATTACAGATTACAGATTACAGATTACAGATTACAGATTACAGATTACAGATTACAGATTACAGATTACAGATTACAGATTACAGATTACAGATTACAGATTACAGATTACAGATTACAGATTACAGATTACAGATTACAGATTACAGATTACAGATTACAGATTACAGATTACAGATTACAGATTACAGATTACAGATTACAGATTACAGATTACAGATTACAGATTACAGATTACAGATTACAGATTACAGATTACAGATTACAGATTACAGATTACAGATTACAGATTACAGATTACAGATTACAGATAACAGATGACAGACGACAGATGACGGTTTTTTTTGCATTTTAAAATCCAAATTAAATTTGGGTATTCCTTCAGGCATATTTTTTCCTACATATAACTACTGTAACAATGATAGTAAGATTTAGCCCAAAAACTAAATAAAACACTATATTTTGAAGACTTTCACTTTATCATAAATTTTAAGAGTCTAAATTTGATACCAGAAAAACTTTTTTTTAAATTTGTTCACAAAAATTACCTACTGAAATAAAGACAACTAACCAAAATAAGTCAGATGACAGCTGACATATGATATTAGATAGATGTCAGATGATAGTTGACATATGACAGATGGCAGTTAACAGATGACAGATGACAACTGACCAAAATAAGTAAGGTGACAGAATAATGATTATAGATAACAGATGACAGTGTATAGATGTCATATTATAATAACATATTATTAATAATAATTGACAGATGACAGATGATGTCAGAAATGATAGTTTAGAGATAACAAATGATAGATGAAAAATTTACAACAATAATAAATTAATAGTTAGCAGACAAAATCAAACACATACTGAAATGAAGACAACTGACCAAAGCAAGACAGATAACAGCTGACATATGATAGTAGACAGATGACAGATGATAGTTGACACATGACAGTTGACAGTTAACAGATGATAGATGACAACTGACCAAAATAAGTAATATAACAGACAACTGTTAACAGATAATAGATAACAGTTTATAGATGATAGATGACATATGTATATGATAATGACAGATTATTAATAGTAAATGATAGATGACAGGTGATGTGAGAAATGATAGTTTAGAGATAACAGATCATAGATGAAAAATTGACATATGACAGATGAGAAATGATAGTTTAGAAATAGCAGATGATAGTTAAAAAATTTCAAAAGAATTAATTGATAGATGGCAGACAAATGAGACACATTATTGATAAAACATATTAAAGGAAAGATGGAAACTATTCGATACTATACAGGAGTAATATTTTTAGGGCATAATAAATAAAATTTAATGTAACGTTTAAAAAAATAACAGGACTTTACAAAATTAAGTTCATTTAAAAATGATAGTTTCAGATATCAGATTAGAGATTACCAATGATACTTAATAGATGACCGATGATAGTTAACATGACAGATTATCAATAATAATTGGCAGATTATATGATAGATAATTGTTAAGACAGATGATAGACGAAACTATTAAAAATAACAGAGGGCAGATCACGAATGAAACATAATTTATAAAATATGAAAACAAAATTATATTTATGATAAATGGCAGTTTTCAAAAAAAGCCGACATAAAATTAAATTCCATTTAATATTTAAGAAGAATAAGAAAATTCTACAAACTGAGTTTTTATATCTATTTTAATATAACATTATCAATGGTAGATGGCAGATGAAAGATGACAGATTATGTGACAAATGATAGTTTAGATAACAGATGATAGATGATAGATGGCAGATGAAAATAAGGAAGACAGACGATAGATGACAGATGGCAGATGACAAAAGACAATGACAGATTATTATTCATAATTGACATATCATAGATAATGTGATGAATGGTAGTTGAGAGATAGAAGATGATAGAAGAGGATAGATGAAGGACGACTTCTTAATTCAATTTCCATTGAACATTTAAAGACATGACAAGATATTATGAATTAGATTGTTTATTACTTTTATTCCACACATCATTAATAATATAAGTTGCTAATGACAGATATCAGATAATATGGCAGATTATCAATAATAATTGACAGATAACAGATGACAAAGACTTATTATTACTAATAATTGACAGACGACATATGATGTGAGGAACGATAGTTTAGAGATTACACATGATGCATGAACAATTTAAAAAAAATAAAGATGACAAATAACAGTAAACAAAAGACAGATGGTTGATCAAATATATTAAAATAAAGATAACAGATATTAGACGTTAAAAGATAAAAGATGACCGATGTAAAGTAAAATAAAAAATAATTGAATATAACATATGACAGATTATAAAATAGTAGATGACAGATAATAGATAAGAGAAGGCAGATGTCAGATATCAGATGAAAGATGACAGATAATAGATGATAAAAAACTAATGACAGAAATCAGATGATTGATAACAGATGATAGATGACAGACAAAATTGTGCAATTAAATTTCACGTGTTTTTAATAAATGACAATGTGGGATCCACAACCGCACGCCCCACAGACAAATTATCAATGATGATTATTGATGATAATTAACATCCGTTGTCTTTCAACTATCATCTGCCACCTATAAACTGTCATATATTATTGTTTCAATAGATGGCAGATGATAGTTGAAAGACAACGGATGACAAATGAAAAGTAAAATAAGAAATATAAGAAGATGACATTCACAGATTACAAAGGACAGATGATTGATGACAAATAATAGATGACAGATGGCAGATATCAGATACAGATGACAGATGATAGATGGCAATGATAGATGAAAAATGATAGGTGACAGATTGAAGGAATAACAAATTGTGCAAATAAATTTTCAAATCCTTTTTATAACTGACAAATTATCAATGATTATTGACAAATAACTGTCGATATGACAGAGTATCATTAATAGTTGACAGTTGATAGGTGATAAATGATAGTTGAAAGTCAACAGATGACAGATAAAAAGTAAAATAAGAAATAAAAGAAGATGACATTCACAGATTACAAATAACAGATGATTGATGACAGATAATAGGTGACAGATGGCAAATATCAGATACAGATGATAGATGGCAGATGATAGATGAAAAAAACAGTTGACAGATGATAGATGACAGATCGAAGAAATAACATAATTGTGCTAATTAATTTTCAAATCTTTTTTATAAATGACAAATTATCAATGATTATTGACAACTTACTGATGATATGTCAGAGTATCAATAATAGTTGACAGTTTATAGGTGGCAAATGATAGTTGAAACACAACAGATGACAAATGAAAAGTAAAATAAGAAATAAAAGAAGATGACATTCACAGATTACAAATGACAGATGATTGATGATAGTAACTATGTTACAGATGGCAGATATCAGCTACAGATGACAGATGATAAATGGCAGATGATAGATGAAAACCACAGATGACAGATGATAGATGACAGATCTAAGGAATAACAAAATTGTGCAATTATATTTTCAAATCCTTTTTATAAATGACAAATTATCAATGATAATTGACAGATGCCTGGTGATACGATAGAGTATTAAAAAAAGTTGTCAGTCGATACGTGGTAAATGATAGTTGAAATTCAACAGATGACAAATGAAAAGTAAAATAAGAAATAAAAAAGACTACATTCACAGATTACAAACGACAGATTATTTATGACAGATGATAGAGGGCAGATGTCAGATACAGATGACAGCTGAAAGATGATAGTTGACAGATGACAGATGACAGATAACAGACTGAACGAATAACAAAATTGTGCAATCACGTTTTCATATATTTTCTAATAATATATTATCAATGATTATTAACAGATGATATGACAGACAGCTAATAGGTGGAAGATGATAGAAGTAAAAAAATTCCAGATAACAAATGACAGGTGATTATTTAAAAGTAATAATTAAGATATGTCAGATTTTAAATAATAGATTTCAGTTATTAAAGATGATTTAAATGTTAAATAAAATTTCATTAAACAATTAATCGAATAACAAGTTTCTACAAATGACAGATTATTAATGTAAATTGATAGAAGACTGATGAAAAGTAGCATATGATATCGCACATTATCAATGATCATTGACAGATAGAGATGATAGTTAAGATATATTAGGTGATTGTTTAAAAATAAATAATAATAAAAGATTACAAATGGCAGATTACAAATGGCAGATGATTGATGACAGACAATAGATGACAGATGACTGATGACTATTAGACATTGAGGTGGCCAATGTGGGTGGGGTTCGGCTTCCATAATCGATCTCATCTTGGTATCGGCCGGACTGCTGCGGAGAATAGAATGATTGAGGATTGATTTAATTACGGAAAGAGTTAGTGATTACCGTCATATGTTCTTCGCCATTTGCACCTCCTTCCCACCTCGGGATCCACTTAATGGTAGCCTGTATTGACTGAGGCTCGTCTTCTTGGTCATAAAACTCCTTAGATTCATATATGACAATCTGGTAAATGCAATTAGGAGGGTCTTTGAGGAGGACCACCTTCAGAAAGAGTATCTACTGGTGGTGCAATGAAATAAAGCAGGCCCGAAACTGTGCCAATGCCATCAGAAGGCATCTCACTAGGGCCACAGCGCTGACAACCTGAAACATATGGCCCACGAACCTAGAGAAATTTTTAAAAAGGCAATCCGGAAGAGTAAGGCCACAGCATGGGCAGATCTTCAAATGGAGATGACTCCAGGGGGACACCATATAAAATAGTGACCAAGAAGATGGAGTTGAAGCAATCGGATGCAACGGTGCTGGTTCCCGAAGGAATGGAGGTGATACTGAGGACTCTATTTCGTCGGAATGTTGGTCATAATATTTGGTTTGAGTCCATTCCGGAATTACAAGGCATCCCCAATGAAGCAATTAGCACATTCGTTACTAATGACCCAACTTACGTCACCCACTATTTAACGTTTGCCTCAAGTAGAAAAAGTTTTCTAGTTAACGCAAAAGAGCGCTTCTCCCTAAGTATGGGAAGGCTCTCATATCCGCATAATGGATGGAATTGATGTTCTGTCCTGCCGGATATCTACAACCTACTCAATCATTCCCGAGTGGAATAGGCAGAGGAAGCTGCTATATAACACCGTGCGTGTCATCAACGCGGGTAAACTGGTGCTTGTGTTGCTCAAATGTGCAGAAAACTAAGGGGCAGTGATCTGCTTTTGGAAGACAGAAAGAGGTAGAAAGAAGGCCCGAGCATGAGCTGATGTAAACTGTGTCATAGAGGGGCACGTGACATATGATCTGTGAACCATGAGCTGTGATCTGTAGACTGTAAACCCTGTGACTGGGGGCAACATCTCATGATATAGTGTAACAGTCCTATGGATGTCTTCGTGTGCATCCTGACTTAAAAATCCCTTCCGAAGTAAGCAACTAAGTCCTATGCGCATAAAAATGAGGTGAATAGACCTCGAGTGAGATTAAGTCGCCATTAGAAAAAAAAGATGATAAGTGACAGATGAAAGATGAGAGCTAGTAGATGACATATGTGGTATGCCAAATAACAGATGACAGATTATAGATGAAAAATCACAGATCATAGATGATAGGTGAAGTTTCACAGGTAAAAGATGGCAGATGACATAGTATTAATATGAGAGTTGTCATAAGACAATTGACATACAACAGATGACGGAAAATACATGACAAATGACAGATAATAGGTGACAGGTTACAGATGACAAAAATCAAATGAAATGACAGATGACAGATTACCCATGACAGATGATATTAATTCAGAATAATTTTAATAATAAATCCAAACATTCTACATATATATTAATTATTTATTTATTTCAATTACAAATTATTAGTGCAAACAAAGCTGTTAGTTAATTTAATAGTTAGCTTTTTATTTCACTATAAGTGCTAACAATAAAGCCTGGATAAATATTAGTATATTCAAGTAATTACAGGTTATGTACAATAATTTATAATGTAAAAAATCTGTAAATCTACTTTCCGCTTGAATAGTTTTAGGTTAGCAAAACTACTTTGTCTTGCTATAGATATGTTGTTTATTGTAGAAGAGGATATTGCAGTTCTATTAAAAAACTACAAATGTTTTTTGAGTATTGGAGCTTGTCAATCATTTTCGATTTGATTTATTTTTTCACTAGATTTTTGACTGCTTCGTGTTAAAATTTTATTTTTAAACTTTATAACAATAAGACGTTTTCTGAGGAAGGTACAAATCTACCATTTTTTAAATTAATAATAACCTAAAAAGTTTTTTTTAAAGAAAATATCTTGTCACTCCAAAGCCAAAACACCCAGAAATCACTATTCATCAATTCACCTCATCAGTGCATAATGACATTAGCAATCATAACCTTTGAATGACAGAAGAATTTCGTAATGACGTTTTTAGACAGTTAAACCCAGGCTGAAAGACCGCGGGTCGATAGCTACTGATAAGAAAAAATCTAAAATATGCACACTTCATTTCACAAAAATTGTAAAAATATTTACTTCTAATAATAAAGATCTTTTCTCTCTCTCTCTCTCTGTCTTCAAATTTTCAGATGTTTTTTTCTTTATTTACTCGTAATTACTTTAAGAAAATGTTTTTCATTTTAACGCAATTTCTTATTTTTAAGTTTTAATTTTACTTTTGTTGAAATCATCAGTATATGAATTGATTTAGATTATAACTCTGCTTATGCAAATTTCATAATTTGAACACGGTTTTATAAAAAAGATATTTTTAACTGAATCTACCCTACAGATTCATTTTTTAACGAGAAAGATACTATCTAAATTCTAAAAGAGGGCTATAATATAAATAAACGAAAATTGAATTAAAATTTTAAAGGTAAATGTAATTATATCATTATATATTTTCGTAGTAGCCCGGCGCATCCACCAAATACGAAAATAATAAATATACATATATTAATAATTTAATAAGTGCGCATTTTATTTCCAAATTTTCTATAAAATCATAGAAATCATATTTATAGTGGATGCACTATATACGAAAATCATTAATATTGTTAGTTTAATAAATGCACACTTGATGTTCAAATTTTCTATAAAATCATTGTTATCATATTTTTGTTGGATGAATAAACTGTTGCTTTATTATAAGAAATAATGCAGACTTTATTAAATATGTTAAAGAGAGAAAACACCTTTATTGTAGATAGTATTACAAAATTTAATTATAATAATTATTGTGTTTCTTCATCCTCTTCTGGCTATCGATTACTATGTTATTTTTATAAATATAGTAACATGATATTAAACTTCATTGATCTTATCTTTTTGTAATGAAAAACAATTAATAATATGATTACACTTAATTTGTTTATAATGATTATTTTAGGAAAAAAATCGATTAACTCTTCCGTAATTGCATCCATTGTAATAACATGCCGTTATGTAAACAACTGAGTTAATGTCGGCAATTAAATAACCGAAATTAGTTGCCTCAGTGTGAAAGAAGTATACAAACGATGACGACAGCAAGAAGCTTACATGTGCCGTTAAAATTGAGCGGATATTTATCAATTTTGCCTAATTATAATGTAGTTACCAAAAGAACAACCAGCAATAGTTTAAAAAGGTATTTAGTGGCAGTTCTAATGATTGTGATGAGTTCATATACAATATCTTATAGAATCGCAAATTATTCGGTTTTTATAAGCAGCACGATTCTTCGAAACGTAACTACAGTTCTTAGTACTGTCCTGAATGTATTTATGATTATAAAATCTGGAAAATGTAATCTGAAGAATTTTGAAGATCTGTTCTACTACTTTGACGAATACGATCAATTAGCTTTAAAAACGTACAAGAAGAAAACGCCAGGCTCTAAAAGTATTACGTGGATTTTAATTATCGTGCAAATAATAATGGCTTCTATTATTGCATTGGATATTTATTTCTGCGTACAAGTTGACAAACTCATAATAATACGGATTACTGATTACGTACAATTTTATTATATATTTCTTATTGTTTTTATAGAAACCTGCATACTATTCGCCCTTAAAGGTAGGTGGAAATTATTAAACAACATAATTACACAGAAATTTCCGGATGGGAAAACGCTTTGGAAGATTGAATGTGTAATAAAAATGCATTCTTATTTATGTGATATTGTGGACACGTTTAACCAATTATTTGGTTGGTACGGTTTTCTTCTAAGCTTATATGCTATGATACATGTTTTAAGTATGATCGATTTTGTTTTAATTGGTGGTGCTTCTTTAAACATGCATACTATAGTCTTGATTTCATCAACTACTTTATTTTTAATGGTGAGTGTTAATGTTTTTATTAAAATTAAAATTAAACCCTTAAATATTTTAGTTGGAATGTATTATACTAACGAGTACGTGTCAACAGAATGTAAACAGTGGTAAGGAAACGGTGGTTTTTGTGTTGAAAGCTTCGAACGAGTTACTGTATGATAAATCTCTGAAAGATAATTTAGGATTATTGCTGCAACAAGCAATAAATAGACGTCCGATGTTTACAGCTGCAGACTTTTTCAATATCGATCTTTCAATGTTGTTTACTCTTATAAATATGGCCGCTTCTTATATTGTCATTATTGCACAGTTCAAATTATAAGTTTTTAAGTAATTCTTGTTTGTATTGTTAAGTGTATAATCAGAAAACTTTTTGTTTATATATTATAAGGTAGAATTAAATATACAAATCTATTTTATTATTAGCATGTTAAAGTTGAAAACGAAATAAACTTACGTTCCAACCAGCCGCCCCACTTAAACTCCAGCAAACTATATAAATCAGCGCGGAACGGTTCCCTGGAAATAAATTATTACTTTATTACGGGTGAAAGTGTATTAAAAAAAATGAATCAAGAAACTTTAATTCAATTACACGGGGAGCCGTAAATAACTCCCCCGTAAAACGCGATTACACCGCACCTATTCGCAAAATTATGAAAGTTAACAGAGCCAACCGCCCCGACATTAAACACCTTACCCTATTATGATAACTTCATTTTATATTCTTTCCCGAGATTGAATTAAAACGGAACTTGTTATAAAGTTCGCGTTTTTTTTCTTCTTCTCTCTCCTTTCTTTCGCCGGCGGCGTTTAAAAAAGGGAACCCGTAGGGAAAGGATCCCGCGCGTATTTGCTGTCAGTAATTACTCAGCAAACATACTGGCATGAATACCAATTATACGATCAACATGTGAATTGATGCGGAAAGTCCTGGTAGAAAAATGTCCCTTTTAAACTCCTTAAATAAATTAAAGTGTAACATTTTCAATTTGATATTTTTAAGTAATTGAAATGTAAGTTAGACCTTATCATTACTGAATGAATTGTAAACCAGAGGTCGTCGTTTTGTGTTGGGGATTATCGGAGCCGTCGCCTCGCACCGACTCTCATTTTATGTTTTTCTTACGAGAGTAGATGGTAGTGAGTATTGAATTATATAACGTGCATCTGGATGGACGGAGGATTTTCTGAACGAAGAGTCAATTTGTCCGACTATTCATTGTAGAAAAAGTTATCATCGTCCAATCTGTTAGACCGGCTCTTTTAATAATGGGATTTGGAGCGTGGACGTTTCCTATAATATTGGATCGCAATCGAGAGTTTCATTGCTAGTTTTCCAATAAAGTTAATTAAATTTTGAAGGAAGATATACCGGGACTGGAATTCGATGTTCGCTTACGATATAATATCGATTGAAATAATTACGTAAGTTCGTGAATAATAATAATAATAATAATAAATTTGTACCAGTGCTGTAAGCTTTCATATAATTTCTCAAGGTTTGAAAATGAATTTTATAATAGAAATTTTCCTTTAATATATCAATTTAAAATATAAGGATTCCTCTTCTGATTCTCGATTGATATTCTCTATATATTTATATTATTTCTCGATTTTATTCTCTAATACTCAATATTTCTTTGCGATGTGATTTCTCGCTATTCGTACTTAATTTTTCTGACTAATTTTATGCAATAATTATATTATTCATATATTTAGCTCACATAATTTCAGTACTTTCTGTATTCTTATAATTATTTTTATATAACTTTAATTTCTTATTTTTATTACTTATTAAAACATTTGAATAATCAAATTTTATTATTGTATCTTGTGTCCTTTATATTGTCTGCCCTTTGTTCTATGTGTCCTCTGTCCTCTGTGTCATCCGTCTTCTGTCTTCTGTCCTCTATATCTTCTATCTTCTGTGTCCTCTGCCCTCTCTGCCCTCTTTGTTTTCTTTGTCATATTTGTTCTCTATCATCTGTCCTCTCTGCCCTCTGTCTCCTCTGTCCTCTATGACCTCTCTGTTCTCTGTCTGTCCTCTCTGTCCTCTGCAACCTGTCCTCTATCCTCTATTTTTTAGACTCTGTCCTTCTTTCTTACTTAAGTCCTTCTGTTCTTCTCTCCTGTTAATTTTTTCTTTCGTTCTTCTGTCTCCTGCCTTCTGTCCTTCTGTCTTTAGTCCTCTGCAAGCTGCCCGCTATCCGCTGTCCTCTGTCCTCTGTACTCTCTCCCCTGCCCCTCTTCCCTGTTCTCTGTCGTCTGCATGTATTATTTAGTTTCTGTTATCTGACTTCTATCTTCTATAATCAGATCTCTAGTGGCTGTCTTCTATTATGTGATTAATATCCCCTATATTATATTCTTTGCTTCCTTAGAATCATGGTCAAAAATTAGGGTTATAGTCGAAGATTATGGCAGCTGCATGAACTCCACCCAATTTTATCCATCTAAAATTTTTATACGTTTTGTATAATATTTTTGTATATTCATATGTATTTTTTGCAAAAAAAGCTAAAGACTAATACTCATGAACATAAACAATTTCTTTTCCTTTTGGTTTGCACTTCTCCTTCTTTCATTTGACATGTATTCTTTTCCCTGTCTTACTGTGCTTTTATGCCCCGTCCTCTCTCTCATCTGTTTTCTTGTACTTCCCCGTTTTGTCTTCTACCACTAGCTATAATCTTATGTTCCTCTGTCCTAATTCTGTCTCCTCTACTTCAACCTCCATCTACCGTTCTTTGTTTTCTGATTTTAGAATTCTGTTCTCAATCACCTATTCTCTGTATTATGTTATCTATCCAAAACCTCTTTGCTAAACTTCTCCTTCCTTTTGAGTTTTTGTCTGTTATCATTTATGTTCTGTAGTTTTTTGCCCTCTTCTTCATCTTCTCCGTTAATTCATTCCTGCTTTCCCTCTGTTATACGGCTTTTGTCCTCTGTTTTCTGTTGTCCATCCTCTGTTCTCTGTCTTTTGTCCTCTGTTTTCTACCTATGTATAACCTCTGTCTGCTATTTTTTCTCCAATCTCTGTATTGTGTTAGTTGTCTTCTATTTCTCTTTGTTTGCCTTTTTCTTATGTTGTTTGACTTGTGTTCTCTACTATCCTCTATCCACCATCACCTCTCAACTGTCTTCTTATCCTTCCTCATATGTCCTTTGTCTTTTATCCTCTTTTGTTCTTTACCATCTAATAATATTCTGTCATCATTTTGTCCTCTCTCCTCCAACCCTTATCTCCCGTTCTTCCGCGTTTCTCTTTTGCCTTCTATTTTTAATGTGTTATTATGTTCTTTGTCCTAACCAAATGTTTGTGTTTTGTCTGTTTGTCTGTTATCATCTACTTTCTAAAGTCTTCTGTTTTTCTCTAACCTCCTCCGCCCTTCTCTGTGCTCATTTTTCCTCTGCCTTCTGTCTTACTCTCTCTGTTCTATGTCCACCTCTGTCTTCTGTAGTTTGTCTTCTGTTTTTTCTCATCCTTCTTCTGCCCTTTACTATCTTTCTTCTATCTAATGATATTCTGTCAACATTTTGTCCTCTTTTCTTCAACAGTTATGTCCCGTTCTTTTGCCTTTCTCTTTAGCCTTCTATTTTTAATTTGGTATTATATTCTACCCCCTAGCCTGTTTGCTAACCTTTATTTTTTTGTGTTTTTGTCTGTTATCACCTATATTCTAGTCTTCTGTTCTCCTCTGTCCTTTATCCTCCTCTGTCATGTGTCCTCCTCTGATCTATGTCTTCTGTAGTTTGTCTTCTGTTCTTTTTTTATCTTTCTTCTGCCGTTTACCATCTCTCTTCTATCTAATGATATTCTGTCATCATTTGTTCTTTCTCCTTCAACCCTTATCTCCTGTTCTTTCGCCTTTTTTCTTTGGTCTTCTATTTTTAATCTGGTATTATATCCTCTCTCCTAAAACTGTCCTCTGTCCCACTGTCTTCTGCCCCACTGTCCTCTGTCCCTCCCTGCCCTCTGTCCCACTGTCCTCTGACCTACTGTTCTCTGTCCTATTGTCCTCTGTCCCACTGTTCTCTGTTCTCTGTCCCACTGTCCTCTGTTCTCTATTCCACTGTCTCCTATCCTCTGTCCCACTGTCCTCTGTCCTCTGTCCTCTGTCCTCTGTCCTCTGTCCTCTGTCCTCTGTCCTCTGTCCTCTGTCCTCTGTCCTCTGTCCTCTGTCCTCTGTCCTCTGTCCTCTGTCCTCTGTCCTCTGTCCTCTGTCCTCTGTCCTCTGTCCTCTGTCCTCTGTCCTCTGTCCTCTGTCCTCTGTCCTCTGTCCTCTGTCCTCTGTCCTCTGTCCTCTGTCCTCTGTCCTCTGTCCTCTGTCCTCTGTCCTCTGTCCTCTGTCCTCTGTCCTCTGTCCTCTGTCCTCTGTCCTCTGTCCTCTGTCCTCTGTCCTCTGTCCTCTGTCCTCTGTCCTCTGTCCTCTGTCCTCTGTCCTCTGTCCTCTGTCCTCTGTCCTCTGTCCTCTGTCCTCTGTCCTCTGTCCTCTGTCCTCTGTCCTCTGTCCTCTGTCCTCTGTCCTCTGTCCTCTGTCCTCTGTCCTCTGTCCTCTGTCCTCTGTCCTCTGTCCTCTGTCCTCTGTCCTCTGTCCTCTGTCCTCTGTCCTCTGTCCTCTGTCCTCTGTCCTCTGTCCTCTGTCCTCTGTCCTCTGTCCTCTGTCCTCTGTCCTCTGTCCTCTGTCCTCTGTCCTCTGTCCTCTGTCCTCTGTCCTCTGTCCTCTGTCCTCTGTCCTCTGTCCTCTGTCCTCTGTCCTCTGTCCTCTGTCCTCTGTCCTCTGTCCTCTGTCCTCTGTCCTCTGTCCTCTGTCCTCTGTCCTCTGTCCTCTGTCCTCTGTCCTCTGTCCTCTGTCCTCTGTCCTCTGTCCTCTGTCCTCTGTCCTCTGTCCTCTGTCCTCTGTCCTCTGTCCTCTGTCCTCTGTCCTCTGTCCTCTGTCCTCTGTCCTCTGTCCTCTGTCCTCTGTCCTCTGTCCTCTGTCCTCTGTCCTCTGTCCTCTGTCCTCTGTCCTCTGTCCTCTGTCCTCTGTCCTCTGTCCTCTGTCCTCTGTCCTCTGTCCTCTGTCCTCTGTCCTCTGTCCTCTGTCCTCTGTCCTCTGTCCTCTGTCCTCTGTCCTCTGTCCTCTGTCCTCTGTCCTCTGTCCTCTGTCCTCTGTCCTCTGTCCTCTGTCCTCTGTCCTCTGTCCTCTGTCCTCTGTCCTCTGTCCTCTGTCCTCTGTCCTCTGTCCTCTGTCCTCTGTCCTCTGTCCTCTGTCCTCTGTCCTCTGTCCTCTGTCCTCTGTCCTCTGTCCTCTGTCCTCTGTCCTCTGTCCTCTGTCCTCTGTCCTCTGTCCTCTGTCCTCTGTCCTCTGTCCTCTGTCCTCTGTCCTCTGTCCTCTGTCCTCTGTCCTCTGTCCTCTGTCCTCTGTCCTCTGTCCTCTGTCCTCTGTCCTCTGTCCTCTGTCCTCTGTCCTCTGTCCTCTGTCCTCTGTCCTCTGTCCTCTGTCCTCTGTCCTCTGTCCTCTGTCCTCTGTCCTCTGTCCTCTGTCCTCTGTCCTCTGTCCTCTGTCCTCTGTCCTCTGTCCTCTGTCCTCTGTCCTCTGTCCTCTGTCCTCTGTCCTCTGTCCTCTGTCCTCTGTCCTCTGTCCTCTGTCCTCTGTCCTCTGTCCTCTGTCCTCTGTCCTCTGTCCTCTGTCCTCTGTCCTCTGTCCTCTGTCCTCTGTCCTCTGTCCTCTGTCCTCTGTCCTCTGTCCTCTGTCCTCTGTCCTCTGTCCTCTGTCCTCTGTCCTCTGTCCTCTGTCCTCTGTCCTCTGTCCTCTGTCCTCTGTCCTCTGTCCTCTGTCCTCTGTCCTCTGTCCTCTGTCCTCTGTCCTCTGTCCTCTGTCCTCTGTCCTCTGTCCTCTGTCCTCTGTCCTCTGTCCTCTGTCCTCTGTCCTCTGTCCTCTGTCCTCTGTCCTCTGTCCTCTGTCCTCTGTCTCTGTCCTCTGTCCTCTGTCCTCTGTCCTCTGTCCTCTGTCCTCTGTCCTCTGTCCTCTGTCCTCTGTCCTCTGTCCTCTGTCCTCTGTCCTCTGTCCTCTGTCCTCTGTCCTCTG
>CAXAKX010001085.1:0-39503 GCA_963969525.1 Ontholestes murinus
TTAACCGTTTTTCTATCTCTTATAGTTTCCAAGATCCCCATAGAGAACATCAAAAAAAAAAACACACCCTGTATATTGTCTGTGTTGCCTCAAATATAATTTAACATAAACTTAACTTTGCTCATATTATCTAATTTTACGTGTTAGTCTTGCTAAAGTGTATTTCAATTCATATTACTTCTTCGTGCATAACTCCGTACCTAAATTTTAACTTATTCGTTTATTGACTTAATGTATTTCTTTACTTAACTTCATTTCATTTGTTCGATTTTATTTGTACCTATGTTTTATTATTATTCTCATGATGAACATTTTTATCTGAATAAATATTGTGTTAAAGTAATTTAAAACCCAAATCGTGAAAACCGCGTAAACACATTGCATCGACTATTTTTTTATGCTGTTTATAAAATTTTCATTATATTTATTACAGATGATTTGTTCATCTGTATATATTACATCACTACATTCTATTTTACTGTATGTGTCTGTCGTTTTTTTTTTTTCGAAATGAATTGCTTTAATATTTTCCACATTGTCTATACAGTCCTCATAATATTTCCTTTTTTTCGTATTATTTCCTCAACTTTATTGCATGCTATCTTGTATTGCTGCCAATAATCATTGGTTTTTGTATTACAAAAAGTTTTATATTTACTATGTCGGTGTGTTACTCGTATTGCGTCTATGTACATTAATTTTATGTATTAGATAAAATATTTTTTATATAACTTTTATAGGGCAATATATCTTATATTTTAATAACGCTAAAATGGGACCATAAAGGTTATTTATATAGACAACTTTTATATACCCGTTATTACATGTGTTTGAGATAAACGAAATTATGGTCTCTTGATATTGTTCAATGAAATAAATATTAATTTATGTTTTATTTAGGTTAATATAATGAATAATAACATGGTATGATAATAGTCGGAAACATCATTATGATTATGTAAAATAGCGAATTTATTTAGTCAAAAAACGTTTTATTATAAAAAAAGTTTACGTTTTTTTCATTTAGAGATTTTAACGGAATCATCATGTTAATCATAGTATAAATTCTTCAAAGTAGTTTCATTTATCTACCTAATTTTGGAAGAATCATGGAGAAACTTTTGTGAACAAATTAAGTCCGAAACCACAGCCGCATGGCCGTAAAAAGTTTTTTCCATAGCCACAGCGCCACAGCCTACAATAATAAAAAAGGAAGATGGCAGTTATACTAAAAACCTCGAGTCAATGGTAGTAATCTTAAAAACCAGGACAAGCTCTCTCAATGCTCGGCACTTCAGTCGCACTTCACACCTAGGGAACGTCGTGATAGACGACTTGCTAAGGGAGCTAAATTAACAACGCTTCCCACCCATAGGATAAGCAGATGACAACAATTCTGCTTAAAGGCCACTATGGCTCAGTGAACTAATGCAGAGTGCCCTAAATATAGTGGGGAAATAGTGTACAGACAACGTCCTCTTAGGAAATCCAGCTAAGATAGAGCTGAAGCTGTTCACAAACCAAAAAAAAAACCGGACAAAATGAAGCTGCCAAGGATATTCAACACCATGCTAGCCAGAGTTAGTTACAGGTAGAGCATCTGGGGGTTATCCTAGATCCTAAACTGAACTGGAGTAATCATCTTCAAACCACGGTACAAAAGGCGAGCATGGCGTTCTGGTAGTGTCAAGTACACTGCCATTATATGACCGGTCCTAACATATGCAGCAGTCGTATGGTGGCCTAGGATTAAACTCAAAACTGCAACAAGTAAACTACAGCACATTCAACACGCGCATTACACCAAACGTCAACAATGGAGGCTTTATTGTCTCTTCCTCCCCTAAATTTATACATACACATGGGATAATCCTTGGAAGAGCGACTCTTCAAATTCGGAAAGGTGTAAATGTCTCTAGAGAATCCAACGACTACTGCACTAGGTTTTGAAGGAATAAATATTTCTTATATGTTGGGTACTTGAGCGAGCACGGGGACATCTCCTAGTTTAAGTCTCTTCACCTGTATTGTCAGGTTGCTCAGTTTGTAATGGTTTAATTATAGTTCGGATGCACTTACTAACACTGGACTTTCGGATGAATCTTCTAAATTTGATACTGCATTGTTTTGGTACACGAGATCACACTAGCCCGGTTGAATTAAGAAGACAGTTTGTAGGCTACAAGTCTCTTCACGATCAGGATAGACGATATTGTTTTCTTCCTTGTTGGCGAAGACAGCTAAGAACTTCTTGGTGTTCTAAACGGTTTTTCATAATTAATTTATAATAATAGATTTATTTTCCTAACAGAAAAGAATTCCAATTACAGGGAAATGTTACAATTAAATATAATGTACAATGAATTTTAAAGAAATAAGAAATAGTTCTAAAACAAAATTATAGATATTAAAATAAACTAAATAAAGAACATTGCAAATTTCTAACTTAGGCACAATTATTAATTCCATGTGATATAAACTAGAGACACTGCACCTAACAAATACAGCGAAAAAATCACAATAAAATAAATCAATGTATTAGCGTACATATATGTTACACAGTTTGCTTTTAAACAATTTATATGAATGGCCAAATATATCAGTAGTATGTCGGATATTATTGTATAATCTAACCATTGTTGTCAATGGAGAATTTAAATGAAATGTAGTTCGATTTCTTACAGACTGAAATATTTGAGTATTTCTACATCTAACGTAGGGCACATGTATGTTAATTAAAGATAAATAATTTGGATCATCAATAATTCCATTAATCAATTTATACAAATGTAATATTGAATTAATGTTTCTACGAGCCTTCAAAGTTTGTAGAGCAAATGGGGTTAATAGATCGTCATAGGTCACTAATTAATTTGGATAATAAGAAAATTTTTTAAAGTACAAATATCTTAAAAATCTTCTTTGCACATTCTCAATTAGGTCTGTATATTGATGAGATGATGGCGACCAAAAGAGTGATCCATATTCCAATTTACTACGCACGTACGCAAAATATAATTTTAATATTGCACTTATATTGGTAAACTTCTGGCAATTACGCTTAATGAAACCAAGTAATCTGTGACTATCAGAACAAATTGCCTTTATGTGATTCCTAAAAATTGCTGTCAAATATCACACCTAGATCTTTAATTTCGGAGCATTGTTTTAAGGGGATATCATTTAATATATAGTTTTAATTAAGCCGAGATAATTTACGTGTAAAAGATATCTGTTTACATTTATTTACATTTTGCGGGAGTTCATTTGTTTTTATTCCTATGGAATAGTTTGGGATAATGATTTTTTATTTTAATTAAGCTAATAGATAATTTGCTGAACCAAACGGGGTAACCTTTAACAAGATTAGTGTGTGGAACACATTTAACAAACATGGAGTATATTTTATTATAGAATAAAGAACATGCTTCATTTGAGTTTTTACACAATAAAACATCTGTCCAATCACATTCAGCAAACAATGCGTAAAGTTTTGGAAAATCTGCTCTCTTAAAATTAAAAAGTTTCTATTTCATTATTACTAGGAAAGGTATTTAAGTGATTCAAGTGATGTGACTCTAAGCATAGACTAAAACCAAGAGGTGGATGATATAAATCTTGTTTAACAATACCAACTTCACTATGTACTTCACTACATTTAATACTTTTACTGACAAACACTAAATCTAATCTAATTACTATTTAATTTACCATTATGTTGAATAAGGTTGTTTCCTTTAACAAGACAATTTAATTCTTGTACGTATCTGTTTGTTACAATACCTGAATCGAAATATTCTTTCGCAGAAGAAATATTAAAATCACCTGTAAGTACAACGTTATCATATAAGCCAATATAATTATCAATTAATTCAAATAATCGACAAAAAGATTTAATAGTTTGTGCTGGTGGTATATAGACACACATACAACAGATTTTAAGATTATTTATAACAATGTTTACGCACACTACTTCGGCAAAAGGCACACTAGATAAGTCCACGTTAATTCGACTGCAACTAATAACTATACTATACTAACAACAGCAATTAACACTTCGCCACCTTTTCTTCCAATACGATCTTGCCCGAAGACGACGTAATTATCGGGAAATAACTCAGAGTTAAAAATGTCTTCGCGTAACTAAGTTTCACATAACATTATTATTTTATAATCACATGAAGACACATTGAGCAAAAATTCACGCGTCTTTGAACAAAGTCCCCGCACATTTTGAAAAAATAGTTCACCGTTCGTATTAATCTGTTGAGAATTTATTAGTTTACCGGCGCGATCGTTGGCGTATTGTTTATATACTTTATTTTAATGTTATTCTCTCCATTATTTTTCTTGCGTAAGAATTCAGACCTGATTTGCTTATCATATTCAAGTTGACTCGGGGTACGATCACTCTTGATCCAGAAATTTTTTATTGTTTCAGACTTTCAAACTAACTTTTGTGAATTCTGAAGGATTTTTATTGCGTTATTTTCATCTCGTAGAATTACTTTAATTGGCCGTGGTCTATTCGATTGTGTACCTAAACGAAATGACTTCTCAACAATTACATCCCCTACATTAACAAAGTTAATTTTTTCATTAACAGTATTTATGTCCGTGTCAGGGTTACTTTCGAGAACTTTAAAAAATATTATATATCGAGATCGTTTATTTCTCGTGGATACTTCTTCAACTATACTATTAAAACTAGAAACATTGTTGGAGTTTAATTCACTTGTATTAACAACGTCCTTTAAGATATTGAGATTCTGTTTTCATGCCGCATTTTCGGATTGCAGTTCTGCGATTTTTTTATATAAATCATTAAATTTTTCATCGATTGAATTGAGAAATATTTTGATTTCGGCTCGAAAATCAGTGAGTTGTTGTGATATAATGGTCTTTATATCGTCAGAGTCATCGATCAAATCATCAGTCGGGGTATGTAAGGAATCATTGCAACAAATTTATATTTATTGCTGCAAAACCACTTTACTCCATTGCCCTTTAATTTAAACTCCGCATCCGCTAGGTGGATGCATTTTAGATGGAACCATTTATTGCATAAACCGAAGCACTTTATGGTTGCAGAAACGGTTTTGGGTGAAATAAATGTTTTGCAGATTCCGCAGAAAATTCCCATTGTGATATATAAATCGATGTATGAGTCACTCCACTCGGCACGATTAAATTTAATTTCAAAAAATTGCGTTCTTTTGGAAATTTATTTAGGAATCAATCCGAGAATATTTGCTTCACGTCGGTAAATTAATATTTACGTTTACTGGTGATTTATTTATAACCTCAATCTATTTAAATCGTCATAATTTGAATAATTTATTCAAATTATCCATGTATATTTGCACATACACAATGTACAAATTATGCACTTTTTAATAATACACTTTAATTGTTTAAATAGTTTACGGAGGCAGGTAAACTACATTTATTTTGTCAGTATAAGAACGTGCACGCACACGGGACCGAATTCAGATTTCAGAACTTCAGAAATTTACAATTTTTCTTCGAAATCTACTTTGTAGGTCACTTTTGAATTGGAATTCTTTATTACTACAAAAGCACAAGTCATTAGAGGCCACATTTATTGGTCTATATTTGTCTTTATTAAAACTCTTGTTTTGTTTCTTTAATTTTGCAATCAACAGTTATCATTAATTCAAAGTTTAGAATGTTTTCTGGATTTAACTCAAAGGGTAATTAGAAATAATTAAAGTAGAGAGTTCAAATTTTAACTTTCGTCACCAGGTCCTAATGCCTGATTATATTCGAACTCAAGACATTTAATTGCAGATAACAACTCAGTAACCAACCAACCAATGTGTATCTCTGTCAGATACCAATTCGCAGTCAACGTTTTATTCTCGATAAAGACTAACTCCGTGCGAGTGTCAAAAGATATGCCTATCCATGCCATAACTGATCCTCCTCCAAATGGAAATCGCTCGGCAATATACTCAGCCCATCTCAGTCCGTAAGACAGACTCGCGATTCATCGGAAAAGAATACGCGACATCAATCCGCTATTGTCTAAGCCAAGTGTTCTCGTGCAAAACTCAACCTAGAAATGCGGTGTTCACGGGTAAACTAATTCGAGAAAATAATACAGCAGCAAAAAGTTGCCTCCTAACTGTTCAGTCACTTATGAGAAAGCGGCCATCTCTACCTGTTGTAGTCTTGCCTCGCTCTGATCCAGGTCTTCGAGTGAGCAGATCAGTCTCTTCTTACCACCGCCATACTCGTTGCACACTCTAAAGACTTACACGTAGTTTCGCGCTGACTGGATTTCATTAACTCTTTCCACCCAAAAATTCAATTTACTGTCGAAATAGAATCTAATAATAAAATAAATTTCATAGATTTACAAATAGCAAAAGCCAACAACAAATTAGAATTCAACATTTTTGGAAACCATCCTATACAGACTCCCTCGTTCCATCAAATTCCTTTCACCCTCTACAATATAAACATGGCGCATTCAATTCAATGGTTCATAGAGCTCTATCATTATATTCAATTCAGAAATCAAAATCAAAAAGCTACTAGCCATAAATAATGGATACCATGAAAACATAATTAATAATATAATAAATCAAAAACGACAATTAAAGACATTGCTATACAATGGGATCGCTGCAAACGAAAACTATAAATATGTAACACTAACATACTTCGCACTCCAAGTTATAAAATTAAAAAAAAGCTGATAGAAAAACACATTATTATTACGTTATTTTCAAAATCCACATAAACTTAATAATTTAATTTTTAATGCCAAACAAAAAACAGACACAATGAAAAGATCTGGGGTGTATAAATTAAAATGTGGCTCTTGCTCTTGCTCATATATCGGCCAGTCTGGCCGCAGTTTCAACATCCGGCTAAAGGAACATATGAGTCCATATAATAATTAAAAAAAACAATCCAACGTTTTCAAACCACCTCATAGGAAATAATCACATACCGGACATTAATTCCCTAGAAATCATTCATTTCTGCGATAAAAGCCCTAAGCTGGATTTACTCGAATCACTGGAAATACATAACGCCCACCGTAATCTAAACACGCCAATCAACGACCAGTCCGAAACAATATACTTATCTATTTTTAGCGTCAAATAATAACATAATCCTCGGTTGTCCATTTGTATACCGCCTAAGCATAAACAGTAATTGTATGTGTAAACGACACATGTTTGGCACTTTTTTTCACTTATTTTATTAAATGCTAGATGTACATTTCGGTTACAACCATTAATCAACTATTATCAATAGCAAACAGTTTGCTATTGATACTGGTTACATTGTAACCGAAATTTACATCTAGCATTTAATAAAATAAGTGAAAAAAGTGCAAAACTTGTGTCGTTTACTCATATCAACATTTTCACGTACTCAAACAACCCAATCAATAGTAATTGTATGTAATCTGTGTTTTTCAAACTCACCTTAACTTTTTGCAATTTTAAGATATTTTGAAAAAAAAATGGTGATGTGGCCATCATAGTACTTTCCCTATATTTTACTCGAAAACTATGAGGTTTACACAAAAAGGCTATTCTTAATGATTTGTTCACTTTTGAAATCTCTACAATTATTTGTAATAAAAGTTTCACGTGACTATAATAGTTTATTAGCAATTGACAAAAAATGTCAAAATTTTCAATTTTTATTTTTTTTTCTCGAAAGTTAAGAATTTTATGAAAAATATGTTTTTATAAAACTTGTTCAGTTTTTTATTCCCTTTAACTTTTGCTTGAACCGTTTTTTAATTTTTTTTATATTTAGAAAAATATCACGAAAAAACAAAAAAACGCCTCGAGTAAACATCCACTTCCGGTCTATGAATGTTCACCAAAAGCTTTTCAGTTCCAGTTTTTAACGATAAAACCTTAAGTTTGAAGTTTCATCTCAAACCGATAATTCGTTTTTGAGATACAGCGCCCACCGACAGACAGACAGACAGACAGACAGACGGACAGACAGACACACACACAGACACAAAAATTTTTTTTCCAGAAATTAGTGTAATGAACTCAGGGGACCTCAAAACGGATATTTCCGCAAAAAAAATTTTTCAAAAAAAAATCACGATCACAATACTTCCCCTATATATACTTCGTATATAGGGAAAGTAAAAAACAAAATTTGCTAATTTTATTTTTTCTCAATAAGTCTATAATGCCTAACGCGACCGCTATTAAACATTATTCAGACACTTTTTTAAGACAAATTCTTTGCCTTGGTAACTAAGCCTTGTCGATGAGACACAGTACATTTATCTGGTAATGTGTTAAGCTCTGCAGCTGTCTACACAGGCGTTACTAGGGGGTTAACAAAAGAACATATAAGTCAAACAGATGATATTAGGAAATTAGAGTTTAATATTATTTTCGTCTAGGGGGGAGTACAAAAGGAGATACGTATTTGTAGAAGGGAGACATAAAACAGAGGTGATGGATAAGGGTGAATGATGTCCAATAGAGATAAGAGAAAGACATAAGTTATAACAGCTAGGATAGTAATTTGAGCAAGAGAAGAAAATACGGTTGAGATCACCAAGTTCTCCGCAGGAACAGTTTGGAGAGTCAATTTGACCTATTTTTTAAGGTGAGATGGGGACGAATTTTGAGCTAGTTTAATTCTGACCAGGGATGTAATAAACCTTCTTCCAAGGGTCTTTGGATTAGAAAACCAGGAGCGTAGAGGAATAGTGGGTTGAATAAGATAGTATTTAGTGTGCCTCCCAAAAGCAGACCATGAATACTGCCGTTTTAAACGAGAGCTGGTTTTTATGACTTTAAAGTAGTTGTTAGCGTGTCCAATTTCATGGACATATTTTGTATATATTTTTTTGACTCTTTTTAAAAATTGTTCGCCTTTGTAAATATGTTTCTTTCGTTTAAATTTATTGCTATAAATAGTTAAAGTATATTATTTCCGTCCTTGAAGGCTACGGACCCTTTTTTATATCAAAGGGAAGCGACTGTTGCTAGGGCAAGTTTCCGAGACAAAGAAGATAGAGAACGCACCCGATTGGTGGTGTATTTGGAACCTACCAATCAAACGCCAGTTACCCCCAATTTAATGACGGTCCGAAAAATTTGCATGTTTTACGTCGTAGCACGCAGTTCGGAAAATTACACGCAGTTCGAAACAAGAATTCGTTCGACTCACAAATATCGCAACATAAAGTTTCAATGTTTTATTGTAAACTTGTAACATTTTTGTAAATAGTGTAAATAAATCGTGTTGTTGTTTTACCAGACGTCTTTATTTAATATCTACCGAACCAGTATCTCGGGCACGCAAATAGAATTTAAATAGTAAAAAGTTCAACTCGTCCCACCAGTAGTCTTGGTGAGGAGAATGATATTCGGAAAGGGGAAGCTGTTGGGCAGATTTAGCAGATTGGTCGGCTATTCCATTTCCTTCAATGCCTATATGACTAGGTATCCAGCAGAAAACAATGGAGAACTTGGAAAGAGTAGTGAGATAGAAGTAAATGGATCAGATTTCTATTGAAAGTATAGAGCGGTGTTGGTTTATACCCGTGGATTGAATCGACTGTAAGGCTGCTTTATAATCTGTAAATATTACCCTTTTTTGGAGTTCATATGACTTATCAATACTAAGCATTCCTTGATTGCTGTCAGTTCAGCAGTTAGAATTGAGGAGGTGCAACATTCAATTTCTAATGCTTTAGAAGGGTAGGATTTCATAGATTCGAGTACCACACGGAGGCTTTAGGTTTGAAGCCGGTCTAATTTTTGTGTCAGTTGTTTAGAAATAGGAGAAATGACCATTAGACCATACTCTATTTATGATCTAATAAGCGATGTGTAAAACATAAGTAGGGTCACAGGGTCAGATCCCCACCAGATGGAGGACAAAGTCCGGAGAATATTCAGTGTTTTATATACCTCGAGGTATTCAATGTGGGGTTTTCATGATAGGGTGGAATCAAAATAAAGGCCTAGATATTTTATGACATGGAGTTTAGGAATAGGGGCATTGTCAAAATATAGCTGGTAATTTGGAAGGTGCTTTTTTGTGAATATGATATTTTGGGACTTTTGAGGGGAGAGAGATAACCCATTTTGGTGGAGCCAATCAAAGAGTTCAAATAAAGAATTATTGATCCGGTTGTATAATGATTGGATGTTGTCTCCGTAACAATACAGGACAACATCGTCTGCATACTGCAGTATTGAACTATATGGGGATAAGAGGTTTTCTAAAGGAATGGTGTAGAAAATGTACAATAAGGGACTAAGGGTGGAGCCTTGAGGAAGACCAATAAATGAAGTTCGGGGATTAGTGAAGCAGGTATCTTGTTTAAGGTAAAGGACTTTATGATTGATGAGTGACCAAATTATTTTATTTATATTAGTTTGGAGACCAAGTAAAATGAGTTTGTCTATTAGGATTGAGGGTATAACAGAATCGAAGGCAGTGGATATGTCAAGGAAAAGGGCTACGGTGGAATGGTTATTAAGGAAGGATATCTGGATGTCAGCGGTGAGTTTTACAATATTGTCCATTGATCTTTTGCCTTTTCTAAATCCAAATTGCATAGCTGGATATATATGATTTTTTCAGTCCACCAATCAATCCTAGTCTTAATAAGGTGTTCAAAAACTTTTCGGATGGATGAGAAGAGGGCAATTGGGCGATAGCTAATAGGGGAGGAAGGGTCTTTTCCGGGTTTTAGAATAGGGCAGATTATTTGTTCATTCCAAGATGAAACATTCACTGAAAAATCGCAATAAGCTCAGTTTGCCTTAGAAGGGAAGATGTTGTAACATGGAATAAGAAATTCCATCTTTCCCTGGAGAAGAATTCTTAAGATGGAGTAAGGTCGCATTTAGTTCTGTCAATGTGAAGTTAGAAGAGAGTTCAGATGTGGGTGTTTCTGAATAATTAAGGAAAGGGCTAGGTTCAACAACAAGGGGAGGTGAGGTTGCAAAAGATTTAAGGGCCTCAGTATTTGGTTGATTTGAGGTTGGGGAAGAAAGGAGTTCCTGTAAGTTCTTATACTTCCATACTGAATATATCGGGGTGGTGCGTGAGATAGATTCACAGTAGGCTAGAAAAGATGTTTTTTTCCTCTGATTACGCACCTTTTTTGAATGGACAATAGCTCTCTTGGCTTCAATAAAACTTTCAGAGGTCGAAGGTGAAAATATATCTTGTAAAATTACGACGGGGAATAGAGGGTTGATAACTGGAGATGGATGATTTCAGTAATAACTGGAAAGTGATCACTGCCAAAGGAGTCTTGTAAGGTATAGGAAGATAGAAGGGGAGCCAAAGTTGAAGAAATGAGAGACAGATCTATTATGCTAGGAGCCGAGTGAGGGGGGACCCTCGTCATTATGGACAACTAGATTATTAAACTATATTAAACCAGCTGGATTGGAGTAAAAACCATTCAGTTGGTTTAAATGGCAGTTAAAGTCACCAACTAGAATAAGAGGGAAGCCGAGAGATAGGAGGTAGTTCCAGGAGGAAGGAGGACAGAGACAAATGGGGGTATATATCCGGATATGAGAGTAAATATAGAGAATTGGATTGAGATGAACTGAGCATGCTCGGGAAGAAAGAGGTGATTTACATTGGAAAATGGAAGATCAATGCTGATTAGTACCGCAACACCACCTTTTCAGTTAGGACGACTCTTTAAGATAGTGCAGTAACCTTTAATTTTAATAGAACTGGACTCCTTGGTCCAAGTTTCAGACAAACATATAATTTTTGTATGAGTGCGGGAAGTGGCAACGACTGAATGAGTATTAATATATTTTGCTACATCATTGATTATTATTTTTCTTTTCCATCTTTTGACATTTATTGTTTTGAAGGGGTAAATTATTTAGAATTTGATCTTCAGAGAATGATGGTCTGAACCCCCCGAACTCGTGGCCATTATTAATTGCCTAATAAATACAAGTAAAAAACGAGTAAAAAAAACTCACGTGTACCAGTAATGAATATGAAAAAACACGACCTGTCTTCACGGCTGGTGAGCTCGGATTTCGTGTTTGATTTCACTAAAGTTTTCTTAAGACAAATTATTTAGTGTAAACAGAAACCCCCGATTCGCATTTGTTTCGAGGTTAATAACCCATATCTCTTGTTTTTCCTATGGTGGCCATATTGGTTGGTGCTTTTCAACAATGTATAATAAGCCTGAAAAATGTTTGGTTACAAGCAAAATATTTATAAAGACATAAATTAATCTTTAATATGAAACTAGTAGGCTATGCAATTAAACACCAATGACAAATGAAATTAAAACGCATTCTAAGTAATAATGTAAAATAAAGAAACGATACTGACATTTAGTTTCATTAATTTCATTCAATACATGCTGTGCAATAAAATTAGTAAGCCATGGAAACATCGAAACAATGAAACAAAAAGAAAACCTATCAAAGAACAATTAGTACTGCAGAGATTAGTTAATACGTAATTATTTATTGTCAAGTACTACGATTTATAAGTATTGATAATCGCACATATAGGGTCCGCCAATAAGGGCGCGTGAACTTTAAAATTGAATAAAACAAGTTGTATGTGAGGTAGAAACGAAATTTATTTTTCATTCGAAAGGGTATTCGATCCCATTAAGTATGGAAGATAACATCGTTCAAATGACAACCGCGGCTCCGTTTGGTAGCCCGGATCCGGGAGGTCCAATTTTCGATGACTCTGGAGCACATATTGGCCTCAATTTGAGCGATGGCGTTGCGTATGTTGACTTTGAGGTCATCGGTGTTTACAGGCTTGTTGGCGTAGACCAGCGACTTGAGATAGCCCCAGAGAAAAAAGTCTAAAGGCGTTAAATCGCACGATCTCGGTGGCCAGTTGATATCGCCTCCGCGCGAGATGACCATGTCCGGAAATCGCTCGTGCAGAATGTCCATTGTGGCATGGGCTGTGTGGCACGTGGCGCCGTCCTGCTGGAACCACATGTCGTCCGGGTCCATATCATCCAGTTTAGGCCAAAAGAAGTTGGTTATCATCGACCTGTAGCGCTCCCCATTGACGGTTATGGCCGCCCCAGCTTCGTTCTCGAAAAAGTACGGACCGATGATGCCGCCGGCCCAAAATCCACACCAAACAGTGACTTTCTGGGGATGCATTGCCACTTGGTGGACCTCGTGTGGGTTGTTCTCACTCCAAATGCGGCAATTTTGCTTGTTCACATACCCGTTCATCCAGAAATGAGCCTCGTTGCTGAAGATGATTTTTCGGCCAAAATGGGGGTCTGCTTCCAACTGCTCCAGAGCCCAGTCAGCGAACGCCCGACGCTGTCTGTGGTCGTTTATCTTGAGCTCCTGGGTCAATTGGATTTTGTACGGGTGCAGACCCAAATCCAGATGCAAAATTCTGCGAGTTGATGTCTCCGAAAGGCCAAGTTCCTGTGCAATGGACTGCCTCGGGTTCTCGAGCACACTCTCACGGACAGCAGCGATATTTTCGTTCGATCGGGCGTTTCGTCGACGTGTCAGTGTTGGCTGGTTGTTTACTGAACCAGTCGACTCGAATTTGCCCACCAATCGACGGATAGTCGACTCTACAGGCCGATCATCGCGACCGTAAAATGGGCGAAGTGCGCGGAACGTTGCTCGAACTGATGACCCATTTTCGTAAAACAATCTAATAATTTGCACGTGCTGTTCGACACTCAAACTTGCCATGGTGATTTGGGGTTATATACTGAACAAATGACAGCAACTTTGACAGCTCTACCTCGAACAACATGGCCGCACCCTTCCGGCAAACTTCGCGCGTCCCTATTGGCGGACCCTTTACATATTCAAACTAAGAAAAAGTTGATATGTTGGACGTGTATTTCTAAGCAAATAGATACACTGAAAGGACAACTTTTATAAGACTTGTTAGTAATTTACAGAACTTTAGAAGCTTCGAACAAAGATGATGCTAAAGATTGTGAAATTGACTGCTGTGTTTTTAGTTCAGCTTTGAACTTTTTCAAACAATAACGTTTGTTTTAACATGTTTTACATACAAATATTGACTAGTTAGAATGCAGTTGGGAACTAAAATAAAACTTACCGTTTTTAAACATGCCTCACAAAATAATGTATTTTATACAGAATCTTTACTTGCAGATTTTTTTGTACACAGATTGTATATATTTTAATTATTATAATATATACAATCTGTAAATGGACTATTGACCCGTTGGTCTTTCTGTCCATAATATAAATGTTTGTTGACTGACAAGTTAATTGTTGTTTCTATAGAATTTTATTTTCTCGAATAGAAATTTTGTGATGATGTATTATTTTCACTTCTTAATTATGGATAGTCTCTAATTCATTCTTGTATTGTGGGTTTCACCTTTGGCATTATGGGTTTGTAGGTTTCTTCAGTAAATAAATACGATTAAGACACCGGTGACAGAACACAATTATCCATGAATATATTTGGGAATTATATAATAAAATTTATCTGTGATTCCCTACGTTAATACGATACACGCATATAGTAATTTTTGATAAATAAGTTAAAATGTTTTCGGAATTTCAATTCAATAGTATGGTTTACGAATGCGAGTTTCAATATAAAAATAAACGAAAACGATAAATATGCGCCAATCGTCCCATTCGTATTTAGTAGAAAACTAGTAAAATTAATACGGTTGTAGAACACCTGATTATTAATAAATTTAAAAATACGAAAACATTTCGTGAATCTACAACAGTGAGTCTTACTAAGACTACAAAACAAATTAATTTGAAACAACTACTTCTCTGGCTAGTACCTCGACAGACGTTGAATAAAACAAAGTTAATTTGCGTGTTACGAATAGTACAACTATCAAAGCAACACTAATTTGAATGAAATTATTTCTGTTGAATAAACTAATAAATGATAAAATGTATTTTAGATTGTTTAAATATGACTATAACATGAAAAATTATGCAATAATTGTACTTTTGATGACATAACAAATATCTTTATTAACAGACTACAGAATTACATAAATAATAATACAAAAATAATACAAATTAATAAAAAATAATAAAAAAATACCTCGGAAATAATGGATTACTACCGGGATAATAATCTATATTAACGAGAAACATGTTTTTTATATAAAAAAATGTTTAAAAATCCGTTCAATGAAGAAATTAATAACGAATACAAGATATATAAAAATAAATCACGCAATTGATAAAATCTACAAAAATACAATATTATAAAAGGCTTAAAACTAAACTGATCCCTCCCAAAACGTATGGTCTACTGTAAATAAAATATGTAATCGAAACAATGAAAATAAAACCAAGATAGATGAAATTGTAGTTAAAAACAAACTTATAAATGATAAAATAGTCATTGTAAAGGAATTCAGTGCTCAATACACTGGGATTGATGAACTATTGAACGATACAGATATAAATGAATAAGTTAAATAAAATGAAACGAAACAAATAAAACAGAAATTAAAAGTCTGAAACCGAATAAAGGACCTGGTGCTTGACAATTTACGATCTGATTCTTCGCATCATATTGCAATGGAAATTTCTCTTCCTTTAGAATGCATTTTTAATAAATGAATAGAATCTGGAAAATTTCCTAAAATACTAAAAATTGGAGAAATTAAACCATTGTTTAAAAAAGGTAGTAAATTGGAAATCATTAACTACCTACCAATTTCCTTAATATCCAATATTGCTAAAGTATTAGAAACCGTTTTAAAAGTTTATAAAGAATACCTCTGCACAAGATGCTATAGCTCAAATTACATCACTTATTTCAAATACTATGGATTCAAATCATCCATCAAACCATCTTTGTGTATATTTGTTGATCTAGAGAAAGCGTTCGATACTGTGTGTCATAAAATACTATTATGCAAACTATATAAATACGGTTTTAGAGGGAAAGCCTTCGATTTAATAAAAAGCTGTCTCTTTTGTTTGTTAAAATAGAGAATGAAAAAAGTGGAAAACTATAGGTAAGATATGGGGTACCACAAGGCACAGTTTTGGGTCCAGTGCTGTTTATTGTATAAATGTTTATTGAAATTGAACAACGCAGGACATATTTTAAGTTTTGCTGATGACTCCGTAATATCCTATAGCGATAAAACCTGGCCCGTCTTAAAAACGAAATCCGAAACAGATTTCTGTTTAATTAAAAAATGGTTTGATACTAATAAATTAACTATAAATGCAACAAAAATGTATATCTTATGCCAATAATTTACTTAACTCAGGGCCATTACGAGTAAATAAATTTTTCAATACCTTTGAAAGTGATTCAATAACATATTTAGGCATTATTATTGATAGAAATTTGAGATGGGACCTAAAGATTCATATTGTTATAAACAAAATCAGACAACAAATATCAGTATTTAAATACCTGGAAAATATCTAAAATAATTTAAAAAAACTGTACCATGCATTCATCCAATCACAACTCTCATATGGAATCATCCCCTGGGGAAGTACGGCAGATACATACATTAAACGACTGGAAATAATACAAAATTGGATTTTAAAGGTTATTTATAATAAACATATTTTATATGCATCAGAATAATTGTTTTCGGAACGAGGTGTAAAGAAGTTAACATCCAATATAGACAACACAAACATAACACGAGTCAAAAATATGATATTACACAAAACCAGCTATTAAAAAAACATAAGAAAAATACATTATACTTAATTTTAATTTTCCTAATTAACTCAATAACGCCAGACGCGACCGTTATTAAACCTTTACATTATTCAGACACTTTTTTAAGACAAATTATTTAGTGCAAACAGAAATCCCCGAATGGCATTTGTTTCCAGATTAATAACCTCTATCTCTTGTTTTTTCTGATGGCCGTCATATTGGATTTTCGGCTTATTAGATAGTGCTTTTAAACGATAAATTTAAAAATATTAAACATAAATTTGTTTTTATTATAAAATTAGAGGGGTATGCAATTAAACACCAATGACAAATGAAAGTGAAACGATATTCTAAGTAATAATGTAAAATTCAGAAACAATACTGGCATTTAATTTCATTGTTAACAAAAATACAGGTTGCCCAATAAAATTAGTAAGTCATGGAATTAAACATCAGTGTGAAACAATGAAACAAAACGATAACATGCCAATGTACAATTAATGCTGCAGAGATAAATTAATTCAAACTCTGCAATCTACTTGTACTTAGGGATAAATAATTATTTATTGTCAAGTATTACAATTTATAAGTATTGATAATGGCTCATACATATTTAAACGAAGAAAAAGATTATATGTTGGAGATGTATTTCAAAGCAAATAGAAACTCTGAAATTGTATGCACGAGGTATGCAGAGCGTTCTCCAGAAAGACAACAACCACACAGGTCAATTTTTAGAAGACTAGTTAGCAATTTTCAGAACTTTGGAAGCTTCGAACAAAAACGAGCTAACTATGAAGTTAATGATCACGTCAATATTTTGTAGAACGTTACGAACAGTTACAGTACATTAGTTCGTCGTGTAGCTCGAGAAACAGGGATTTCAAAATCTACTGTTCACAGAACCTCGAAGAAAAACAAGTATCACCCTTACAAACCAGCAACTGTACAAGGTTTAAGTGATAATGACTCTCATCGAAGGTTAGACGCTAATTTTTCTAGGAAAACACTATAGACATATGAAACACGATTTACCAATTGTGGAGTATTCAATTCAAATAACTATTATCATTGCTCTACTGAAAATCCATATTTGGTAAATCAAATAAAATTTCAAGTTCGATTTGATTTTAATGTCTGGTGCGGTTTATTTGGTATGAAATTTTGTTTACATTTTTATTTTATTTTTTAGTTTCTTTTCGATTGAGATATTCACTTAATAGATCCTTTCATCTTTGATTACAATTTAACTGGTAACAGATATTTGGAGTTACTAACAAATGAAATAATGCCTGCTTTGAGGCAACTTATTAATCCAGAGGACATTAAAAACACCTGGTTCCAGCAAGATGGTTGAACATTCGTAACGTGCAACATTTGTTAAGAGTAAACTTTAATGAGAGAGTGATTTCAAATAATAAACCAATGCAATGGCCTGCCAGGTCACCCGACCTTTCCCCTCTTGACTTTTATTTATGGGGTACCACAAAGTGTTTTACTTTTGAACCATCAGAAACTTGGGGAATTTTAGAACAAACGGTAATAGATGTGCTACGATTAGAAAACGGAAACACGCTCCGTAGAGTTTGTAACTCTGTTAAAACAAGGTGTCAAAAGTGTGTGGAACGGAATTGTCGTCATATTGAATAATTTCTTCAAGTGAATATGAAATATAAGTACTGTTTCTTTACTTTACTTTACTTTATTTGTATGATTTTGTTATAGTTTCGTTAGGTTACATTATAACTTTGAAGTATATTTTCACTTTCAAAACAAATAATCCGTCTAGGAACTAAGACCAACAGCTAATTTAGGTCAATCAAAGGTATACTTAATTGCGAGAATGACGTGAAAAAGATTCTTCGAGGCTCTAGATGTTTAAAAGCTAATGATAAAATCAAGAATATTGCTGTTAAAAGTGATCGAACTCCCCTGAAGAGGAAAAAAAGAGGAGGACATCAAGTTGAAGTACACGAGGTGATTTGCAAATTGTAACGGAAAACTGAGTAGCTCCCAGCAGATTACGCACGAAATTAATGTTACTCATCAAAATGTCCGTACTCATCTTACTAAAACTAATATTTTCTATAATAATGTTCTTGTTAGCAGCTTTGATATATTAATGTTTAGTGAAACGTGGCTTTTTTTTATTTCTTCTCGCGAGGTGGCGTCGCTTAGGGTTCCTGCATTGCGGTCTCCGTGGTCCTTATGTGCGCCTCTGGATGTTTTACTACCTGTGTACTCCTGTGTCTTCTCTGAAGTCCAGGGGATGTTCTTTAGCTGTTTTACAGGAAGCATAGGCTTCCCGAATTTCGCCATGGGTTCCCCTTTGTACGCTTCACAACTGAAGATTTAGAAAGGCTTCATAAGATTTTTAATGAAATTGATGATATGTTCTACTCAATTAAAACCTATTTGCGAGACATTCAGTTAAAGAATAATGTAGGTGATATAATGAACATGTCAAATAATCAAGTTTCAAGCTCTAAAATAAATTTACCGCCTATTCATATTCCACCATTTTCCGGTGATTTAAAGGAATTTCCTTCATTTTTCGAATTATATTGTAGCTTTAAATAAAATAAAATAAACTTTGTTTATATCACACACTTTATTATTCTTAGTGACTATAGTTTCGACACAATTCAGCTGGTCATTATCAAACTAATACTTAAAATTACATTTGTTGCACCATTTATATTATTTTACGGCATTAAACAGAGAGGTATATATCAGGTCAGTCTGGTCGTTGATGAGTGGGATGTCCGGATTACGTTTTACTTTGAAAATTTCCAGGGCCTCTAATAGATCCATCTTTAATCCCTTTTCGTAAATGCCGTAAAATAATATAAATGGTGCAACAAATGTAATTTTAAGTATTAGTTTGATAATGACCAGCTGAATTGTGTCAAAACTATAGTCACTAAGAATAATAAAGTGTGTGATATAAACAAAGTTTATTTTATTTTATTTAAAGTTATAAACTATGTATCACAAATTTAAAGCCTCTACAATCAAGTATTATATTGTAGCGTTGTTCATAATAGATGCGATTTGTCGAGTGCTGAAAAATTCTATCATTTACAAACTTATTTGAAAGGCCCAGCGGCAATGCTGATTAAAGATCTCACATTGACATCAGATAATTATTTAATCGCAATTGATTTACTTAAGGACAGATACATGAATACTCGAGTTCTTTCTCATCAATATTTAAACTCTATTAATGTAATCAAGCCTTCTACTAAAGCAACAAGCTCTCTTAGACAAGTAATTGATATCTTTCAAGAAAATTATAAGGCTTTTAATGCACTTAAGCTTACAGAAAAGGAAAAGTTGGAATTCTTGTGGCTCGACTTGTTGATTCAAGAAATTGATCCCTCAATTAGAGAGCGATTTGAACTAACTCTCTCTAATAATCAATTACCTTCAATCACAAACCTCGTACATTATTTGGAATCACATTGTCGTGCGTGGGAAACCACCTCAAATTGTCGTCTCGATATTAATAAATCTAAGTCAAATGAGCAGAAAAAACCAACTTACACATTTTTAACAAAATTAAGTACTTGTCGCGTATGCAAGGCTAGCCATCCATTGTACACATGTAAACTATTTTTAAATAAAACACCAAAGGAGCGATTTGAGATAGTTAAAACTTTTAAACTTTGCATAAATTGTCTAAGTCCTTCACATGGCGTGTTACAATGCTCATCTGTGCATACATGTAAAATTTGTCAAATAAAACATGACACTTTACTGCATTTTCCAAAGCGTGATGTTAGTCAAACAGAAATCGAAAACGTCGCAGATACTACAAATCCTTCCACTTCAGTTAACCTAATAGCCAATACTATTTCCACTCATCGAACTACTGTATTGTTATCCACTGCGCTCATAGATGTTCGTGATTCATTTGGTAATTTTCACACTTTACGGGCATTACTTGATACCGGTAGTGAGGCAAATTTCATCACTGAACGTTGCATACAAAAATTGAAGCTACAAAGGGCTCATTCGCATATTCCTATTCAAGGAATAAATTCTATGTCTTCATTCTCTCCTCGAGGTGTTACCTCCTGTACCATAAAGCCTGTAAATTCTGAACTTAATTTGACTTTAGATTGCATAATTCTTTCAAATATCTGTGCTAATATGCCCTCGTCGGTCATTCCTCAAAATTGTTGTTGGAAGCATTTAACTAATTTAAAATTAGCTGATCCTAATTATGGAACTCCCAACACTGTCGATTTGCTTTTGGGAGCTGATGTGTTTTCCTCTGTTTTGTTGGATGGCAAATTACGTGGAGGTGATATGGCTCCAGTAGCAGTAAATACACTTTTTGGCTGGATTTTGATGGGTAGAGTGAAGTTTCCCGGATCCGTCTCGAGTCATACTCAGGTTAGTTCATTATGCACTGTGCTTGACTTTGACATGAGGAGGTTTTGGGAGCTAGAACAGGTTCCTCTGAAGGTCTCGCTGTCGCCTGATGATCATCAAGCGGAACAAATCTTCAAAAGGGAATATTTTCTTGACTATTCTGGTCGGTTTGTCGTGCCCTTATTGTTCAAGCCTAATGCTCAGTTTTCATTTGCTGGATCATATGAAATTGCTGTAAAAAGATTTGCTTCTCTAGAACGTCGATTGTCTCAGAATTACGAACTTCGTTCGCTTTATTTTGATTCCATGAAAGATTATTTAGAAACAGGTCATATGGAAAAACTTACTGTCTCACCAACTTCAACTTCAGAGAGTTACTATATTCCACATCATTATGTAATGAAGCCTGACAGTACAACGACCAAACTTCGAGTTGTGTTTGATGCTTCCGCAAAATGCTCGGAAGGTCATTCACTGAATGATAATTTATTGATAGGTTCCAAACTTCAAACTAATATCTTCTCGATTCTCTTGAAATTTCGTCTTCATCCTGTTGTATTCACTGCTGACATCAAGCAGATGTACAGGCAAATATTGGTTTGTGAAGATCATCGCAAATTTCAAAGAATCATTTTTCTCCCTTGGATGACTTAGAGATCTATCAATGATAATGAAAATCCTAGTGCCAAAATTTTGGGACTTCATTGGCAACCAGATTCAGACTGTTTCTTCTTTAAAGTGAAATTAGTTGATAAACCTTGCACTAAACGAACTATTTTGTCGGATGTTGCTCGCATCTTTGATCCTGTAGGGCTAATCTTGCCATTGTCATATTTTGCTAAAAGGTTGATTCAACATTTATGGACACTTCATCTAGATTGGGATGTAGTTCCTCCATCTTATGTCGTAGAAAAGTGGTTAAGCTTTAAATCCCAATTGTCGTCTATCGCTTCTTTGCAAATTCCTCGTCGTTTCGCTTTGGATAATACATCAAATTATCAGTTACATGGCTTCTGTGACGCTTCAGAAGCAGGCTACGCAGCTGTAATTTATTTTCGTGTTTCGTCTGTAGATAAAATAGACAAATTCCTTGTTTGTGCTAAATCAAAGGTGGCTCCTTTAAAGAAAGTTTCAATCCCTCGGCTTGAATTGTGTGCTGCAGTTCTCTTGGCAGACCTCATAGAATCAGTTTTGGAAACTTTCAAGGATATCGTAAAATTTGATCAAATAGTTGCATGGTCTGATTCATTGGTGACGTTGTCATGGATAAGAGGTTTGCCGCACAGGTGGAAGACCTTTGTGAGTAACAGAGTGTCATATATCCAGGATAGGGTACCGGCAAGTGCGTGGCGTCATGTACCCACTCTTGATAACCCAGCTGATTGTGCATCTCGAGGACTGGCTCCTGCTGAGTTATTGACTAAGGTATTATGGTGGACGGGGCCTTATTGGCTCTCACAATCAGCAGATTTATGGCCAGATCGTGTATCGGTCTGTGACACCTCAGATGTATTAACAGAAGAAAAACCTATGACTCTGTTAGCAACCACTCCTACCAGCATATATGATAATTTATTAAATAATTTTTCGTCGCTTCGCAAAATACAAGGGATAGTTGCTTACATTTTACGTTTTATTAGAAATTCTAAAGGTAAACCTTCACTACATCATTCATTGTCACTTGATGAGCTTCACATTACACTTGGGTACTTAGTTAAGCATGTACAAGCTACAGTTTTCTCTGAGGAAATTTTGAAACTTAACCAAGGAAAAATATGTAGTAAACCCTTTCGTTTCCTAGCTCCTTTTCTAGACGACAAGGGAATCGTGGGGGTGGGCGGTAGACTACACCGTTCTTCTTTGCATTATGATGCAAAACATCCAATCCTCCTACCATGTAAGCATCGGTTGACAATCCTTATCATTGAATAATATCATAAAGATAATTTTCATCCTGGTTGTCAGGCATTGCATTACTTGTTAGCACAGCAATTCTGGATTGTATCGTGCCGACGTGAGATAAAACGTGTTATATTTAAATATATACGCTGTTTTCGCGTAAAACCTAGGTTTCAAACACCATTTATGGGTAGGTTACCAATAGGTAACCTATCCATAAATATGAGAAATATCTCATATCTCGCAAGTCAAGCCATTTATGCGTACTGGAGTTGACTTTGCAGGCCCGGTGACGATCACTTTGGGTAAGTATCGTGGATCGAAGTCCTCAAAGGCGTACATATGCGTGTTTGTATGTTTTGCCACGAAGGCTATCCATCTGAAATTGGTCTCTTCGTTGACATCGGAAGCATTCTTAGCTTGCTTTCGTCGCTTTATAGCTCGTCGTGGTCGCTGTACTGATTTGTATAGTGATTGTGCAACAAATTTTGTGGGAGCTAATCAGCTGCTATTGCAAAATTCTGTTGGGAAATTGTCCATTGAGTGGCACTTCAATCCTCCCAGTGCTCCACATATGGGTGGCCTTTGGGAGGCAGGGGTGAAATCAGTCAAAACACACTTGACACGGGTCATCGGTGAGCAGATACTGACGTATGAGGAACTGAATACTGTCCTAATCCAAATCGATGCTATCCTTAATTCAAGACCATTGTGCCCTGTTAGCTCTGACCCCAATGATTTTTCAGTCTTGACTCCTGGTCATTTTCTTACTTTAGAACCATTAACTGCTCCTCCCGAGGAAGATCTTGCGGAGGTTAAACTTTCACGCTTATCCAGATGGCAACTGTTGTTGCGTATGCATCAAGATTTTTGGCATCGTTGGCATACTGAATACTTACAAACGCTGCAACAGCGCTCTAAATGGTTTTCACTGAAGGATGAAGTGCATGAAAATTCATTAGTTCTAATAAAACAGGATAATGCGCCCCCCCTGAAATGGCAGATGGGACGAATTATCAAACTGCATCGCGGAGAAGATGGGGTTGCAAGAGTTGCTACTGTGCGTACTCCTTCGGGGTTGTTTCAGAGACCTATAGTAAAACTTGCAATCTTACCTGTCGATCCATAAAAATCTTATGATTTTTGGTGGGCGGAATGTTCGGAATTCATTCATTTATTTTATTTTATTTGAAACAATTTGTGTATTTATTTAATTTTCGGGAATCTAAAATTAGTCATTTTGTCATGTCGTAAATTGAATTTTAAGTAGGAAATTAATTTAATTTTCGCGCCATATATAGTTGATTTCGGAGTATGTTGGCAAACCTTACTAGTTTTTCTTTGGGATACTTTTTTAAAAGCACTCTTGCAGAGACGTCCTCCGAGATAGAGTAAAATTGTCGCTGCATCTTACAGTTATATGTTAAACGAAGAACAACCGCGTGCTTTGCAACTCAGATATATAGTCCACATCAGTCTGGCCAGACCGGGAAGAAAGGAGGAAGTTACTTTGGTAAGTGTCCCTTTGATTTCATTAAGGTTTGCCGACTTCGTCGTTAAATTCAAATTATTCATTTCAAAGTGCCCAGTGACTAGTTTTGTGATTTTTCTTAGTTTCAGTCTACTCAGTCTTGACAGCTTTAGCATGTTGTCAGGTTGTAAGGTGCATATTTCGCTAGTTTGATTTCCGTGAGAAAGTGGTGTAAATCGTATGCAAGATACCGAGAAAAGTGGGAATAAAAATAAAACAATAACAGAATACACATTTAATATAGACCACCCAAATATCATAATTGCAATAAACATTAATATTTATTAAGTACCATTTTGATATAAAATTAAACTGCCTTATACCAGCGATTATCAAGTTTCTTCTGGGGATTTCATTAGAATTTGTAAAATCAATTTTAATTTTACTTGTTTATTGTCTACCAGAGGTTGGTTATTGTCGATATATCAAAATGACCGACGTGATGGACATGAGAGGAGGGGAAAAATCTCGTTAATCCGCGGATGAAGAGATTAAAGGGAATTCGGTGTGGAGCTGTGTGCTCGTAAAGAAAAGGAAAAAAATCGTGCTGTGTGCGTTGTCGAGTTTTAGCCGAAAAATTGATTCGAAATAATTTGGGTGTGCGAAGAAAATTTTCGCGTGAGGGTCCTCTTCTTGTATTTGGATTTCTTCTGCGGAAGAATGGTCCGCGTGGGAAGTCGGAGCAGTAGCTTTTTCTTCCGGATCAGAGAATCACGGGAAAGCAGACAGCAGAAAATTCCTGCTCAGCGGAAAACCGATAAGATAAGTCCCCTCATTAAACACTAAGATTTTTCTGTTAATGAAGAGACGCTGATCAATTTGAGTTGAATGCTTTTATTTAAATTTGTAACAAACTGGAAGTTTGTCATAGATTTATTATTATTCATAATACGAGGGTTGCCCGTAAATTAAGGTCTACCGTTGCGACGGAGCGAGCTAGCTTAAATCTGACAACAGCACCGTGTTCCTTGCTTCCCCCTTCACTATTCTGGCCTATTCCCACCTCGCTGCGACGCTCATTCTTGGCTTAGCATCCGTTGACGATGGAAAGGAAAATCGACGTTCCCGCCAAGTGGGAATTACGTTCAGTGATTATATTTCTGTGGTTTAAGGGGTCACCCTCTATTGAAATCCATCGCCAATTGACCGATGTGTATAGAGAAAAGTGTATCGACGTAAAAAAATGTGCAGAAGTGGTGCAACGAGTTCGCAGGAGGTCGAACAAACGTACACGACAAGGACAGCCGCGGGCGTCTATCAGTTTTAGATGAGACAGTGACGAAAGTTGAAAACTTGGGCTTGATGATCGGGGTGTGACTGTGCGAGAGATTGCCGAACTGATAGGGCACGTCTCTAAGACTACCGTGGACAAGATTTTGCCGGATATTTTGAAGTACCGCAAGGTGTGTGCCAATTAGGTGCCACGGTTGCTCATCTCATCGCTAAATTCGGGTGGGTAATCCTTAACCATCCTCCATACAGCCCTGATTTGGCTCCCAGTGACAATAATTTGTTCCCCAACTTGAAACAACACTCTCAAGCGACGATCCCTGAAGGCAGCTATCTTCTTGCGCCAGTCGGCGGGAGAGTGGTACGGCGCGGGTAGGAAAAAGCTCCCGGAGCGACTCAAAAAGTGCGTTGATCGTAACGGGGACTACGTAGAAAAATAGCTAAAAGTCCAAGCTTTCAGAATCTGTACTTTTTTTGTAATAAAGTGATGTTTACCATGAGGAAAAAAAATGGAGACCTTAATTTACGAAAATCCCTCGTATATTGATTCCAGTTCTACCGGACCATCTAGGAAGAGTCTCGTATGCCTCATTCCGATTTGGTTATGCCATGCCTTTTTGTGCTCCTCAGCTAGTTTGCGTCGGATTATTTCCTTTCCGGTTTAATGGGGCATACCGAAAGCGGGTTTAGGTCCTATGAATTCACCTGTTGCCCCTTGTTTGGCTACGAATGTTATTAATTATTTTGGGTCGTGTACTAATTACCCTCCCGTGGCCTTCCTTTGTTTGTTGAATAAAAGACATCACAACAGGCCGTGTCGGTGCAGAAGTGTGTATCCCCATATAATTGTTAAATAATATTATATATCCGGTAATAATAATGTCCCTTTCCTGTACACGTGTAAATTAATTATTCACCCTAAAAATGTATCAACAACTGCTATTAAATGTTGTAATGACTGCAATATTTGGTATCATTCAAAATGTGTGAAATTATCTGAGAAAGAATTGGCTTATTTTAAGAATGAAGAAAAGAGTGCTGATGGAAACACTTGGATTTGTGATAAATGCAATATTCCTACGATTAATATGATTAAGTCTATGTTTCGATCGGAATTTACATCATTTAAAGAAGATATACAATTGAATTTATCTAATATAATGGATAATATTAGTTTACTAAATTCGCGACTACTTAATTTAGAAAACGGAAATAAAGCTTTGAAGGATGAAATTAATTTATTAAAATAATAGTGGCACGATTTATGAATTAATCGATCGAGACGATCGTAGTCGTAATGTTATCTTATACAATATATCAGAATCGTTGTCAAAGGATAATGAGGAACGGAAAACCATGACTTGAATGAATTTAATAAAATAGTAAACGTTATTACTGATCGTAAATTGGCGCCTTCTAAATTAATAAGATTAGGTCGTAAATAAATAAGATCAAAACAGACCGCTTAAAGTAACTATGAATGATGGTAAAATTGCTTCGACAATTATTAAAAATCGTAGCAAGATTAAGGTATCACAACCTCTTTTATCCATTATGGCAAATTTAACGCAAATTCAACGAAATGAGCTCAAAAATTTATATGCAGAATTAAAGATGCGAAAATAAAATGGCAAACCAAATGCTTATATAAAGTACATAAATAATCGTCCAACTAAACATTGATACATTCACAAATAAAAGACCGGATCTTAAAAACTAACAATGTATTATCAAAATTTAGGTGGCATGAAATCTAAATTAAACGAAATTATGCATGCATCTTATATGTCAAACTGACAAAAGTCAGTAAAAAATACTCAAAGTTTTGAGAAAAAATGCTGCCAAGAATAGCAATAAAGGAACTACGGTGACCATCACAAGTCTGCTTAAAAAATGGGCGCGAGTGGAAGAACACAAGAAGTGAACTCAAGCCTTTTCGTGTGCGACCGAAATTTTTGTAAAATTGAAAACTTATATTTGAATATATTATGTAAGCACATTGAATAAATAAAATACATACATACATACATACATGGAAACTTGGCTAGATAATTCAATTTCTGACAATGAACTATGATTTAAAATCCATACAATATACAGAGTTGATCGTTCTACATTAACTAGCAATAAAACTGAAGGGGGTTAAGGAGTTCTTATTAACGTCAAATCTAATTTGTGTTCGTATAAAATTGCAATTGATAATACCAGTTTGGAGCAATTATTTATTAGATTAAATAATGATTTAATTATAGGAGGAATTTACATTCCTTCTTCTTCGCAAGTTTCACTTTATGAGGATCATTGTCGAACAGTTAATGAAATTCTTCAAACCCACCCCGATGACAAGGTTTTACTATCTGGCGACTTTAATCTACCAAATACAAAATGGGCCGATGATATGATAAGCGTAACACATTCTAGCAACATCTGTTTTCCCGCCGAAATACTAAGCGACAACTATCATCATTTATATCAAAGGAATACCACGACTAATTCGAGAAGCACCTTATTAGATTTATTTTTTTCCAATATTGTTAACCTGTCTGCGATCGCTGCTGTTGATCGCATTAGTAATAATTCGATTCATTTCACGGCCATGGAACTAGCAATTCCTTTAAATTGTATCGAACAAGCTTCTTCAATTTACTATTATTGCAAATTTAAAAAAGGAAACTTAATACCATTAACAACTATCTAGGTTCAATTGACTGGACTAGTATACTGGAACATTCTAATCCTGAGGATGCAGCATATATGTCCAATGAAGTTTTCTATTATGGTATAAATAAATTTGTGCCTATATCTAAACTTAGCCACTTTAACTAAGATTTAATTAATTTGAGTAAGAAGAAAAATTGTGCCCATATTCGTTACAAAACAACTTCTTAGAGGAGAGACTACAATGATTTCGCATCCCTACGTACAAAATGCAAGGATTTAAACAAACAACTCCATGACTTATATATAAATCAAGTTGAAGAAAGTCTGCATCATAATCCACGTTCTTTTTGATACTTGATGAACAAGTGGTTATCCAAAAGCAATGTATTTTGATCAAAGTAAGTGTAATACTGAAGAATAGATGTTTTCTCTACAGTTTATCTGAATGAAGATCGCAATGTTCCTACGTTTAGCTTTCAAATTTCCCGTAATACTTTTAGTGTTTCGGTATCTGATGTTTTTAATGGTATCAATAGTTTAAGTAATAGTTGTAAATCTGGGCCAGATGGTATACCACCATTCTTTTTTAAAACAATGTGTAACTACTATTACTATCCATATCCATTTTATGTATAATTTATCATTAAAAACGGGTATAGTTTACACTTTATTCATGCTGGAAGAGAAGCTATATTACTCCTTTATTTAAATCTGGCGATAGAGCAAATATCAGGAATTACTGTGCAAAACTATTGTACAAAATTGTTGCGAATCAGCTAAAGTAGGTTTGTAAAAATCTTATTGTTGACCAACAACATGGGTTTACTACTGGTCGCTCAACGGTTACAAATCTTTTAGTATTTAAAACAATCATTCTAGATGCCTTAGAGAAAGGTTTGGCGACCGACGCCATTTACACTGACTTCTCTAAGGCTTTTGATCGCGTCCGCCACGAAACTCTACTCGCAGAGCTGTCTGCTTATGGTTTTGGAACAGATATTATTAGTTGGTTTAGTAGTTATTTAGGAAAGCGGATCCAATGTGTTAATAAAAATGGAAACTGTCAAAGATCATCAGCGTAACTTCTGTAGTTCCTCAAGGGTCGCAATGTGGCCCACTACTGTTTCTAATTTTCATTAACGATATTTTGTCCGTTATAAATAATAGCCAGTGTCTCATATTTGCAATTGACCTTAAGTTATTCAGGATAATCTATTTGCCACAAGATTGTGTTGCTTTGCAAAGAGATATTTTTAATTTAAACCTATGGTGTACTGCTAATGGCCTCGATCTTAATTCCGAAAAATGTTTTAAATTATCATTTTTACGTAACTTGAAATAACAATCTGTAGATTACTTCATTGATAATAAAAAGTGGACTGATGTACAATATTATTTTTTTTTTGGTGAAGAAAAACACTTGTTATGTTTCATATTGTTACTCTTATTTTCAGTTTCCTGTGTGAGGGACCTGGCAAACGCAGAGGGTTCGGTCTAGGCGGCTAATTAAAATTCGACATATACATTGAATCAGGGTTATGATTATTACGAGCTTTTAGATTAAGATTTGGATTTGGGTTATTATTATAATTGTTGCAACATCTTTTATTCGGCGGATAGTTATTATTATTATTGAATGGTCTGTTGTTAGAATATTGATATTGGAAATTCCGTGGTCTCCTTTATTCTTTATTTATTCTTTATTGTCTTTGCTTCTCCTGCTTACAAAATTACAAATAAATATTACTTGTCTGTTTGTGGGGAATCGCTGCTGTGATTGTGCCCTAAACTATAAATTTATCGGTTGACTTGGGAAAGGTCTACTTTGTTGTGCGAATTGTTTATTACTGAACGTTTGCGTTTGAGTATGAAAATGTTGTCTATTATTAAACCTAGTGTGCTTTGGAAATTTTATTTTTCTTGTTTAGATAGTTTATCGGATACTCTTGTGTTAGGATCGCGTAGACGAACAATGCTTTGAGTGTTTCCGCGCAGATAGCGTATAAACGTATTTAATGCCAATTGTGGAAATAAACTCGCTCAATAGCGTCTGGAATTTCCACCGCTCACAAGAATTTATATTTCTCGCTAATCTACTACGCAATATTTAAAGGCGTTCGCCGAAATCTAAAGAGGATTCGTTTTTCTTGGATTTTAAATTTATTAGATCCTGTACTAAGCAATTTTAATTAAGGAATAACTATACATTATATAATCATAATTTTGCAAATCTCAAAATCGGAAATGATTTCTTATTTACGGGCAAGTGTTTAACTCTATAGCAATCAGCGCGCGGTAATTTACTAATGACTGCATTTATTAAATAGTTAATAACTTGAACATTATTTATGGGTCTGAATTGAATGATGGAATCCTATCAACGTTTAATTTAATTAATCAGTAGTCACCGTACTTTCTATGGAAAGTTTATGTTTAAAAAATCATTTACGGGATTACCGGGACAACGAAGACCAATAAGTGAATTTTCGCTTTTAGGGTATGAATCCGAGTCAGAATGCGAATCGCTTGTAAACATAAAAAAGAAGAAGCCTCTAAAATTCCTCACCAACAGAAGATCACGCCATCCATCGTTCAGACTAAAGGGGCTTGATATTCACTCAGGCCTTCTTTGGGAAATCCTACCGACTGCGTCAGTTATATTAAGAAAAATTATTACATCACTTACTTGCTATGCTTAATTAATGAAAATAAATATTTAAAAATGATTTAATTAATAATTAACAATGACATTAATCAATGGAGGTTTTTTTAAATTATTTTATAAAAGTGGCGTTATTCCAAGCTGCGACAAAAAGATTGAAATATTCATATCCTAGTACAGGGGTTCCCAACCTGTGGTACGCGTACCGGTACCGGTACACACATGTCAAGCTACCAATACGCGATAAGTGAACAATATTTTGCGTAAAATCATGTGTTTTTTTATACAATACATCGCCAAGCCCGAGCGTTTTGTCTATTCTTTTTAAATAAATTACAATAAATGTGTGTATTATTTTATATCAGTTTGTGTTTGTTTATGCTATATTGTAGCAAGTGTAGAATAGATTTGTATACATATGTACATTTAAATAAATTATTGGTTTATACAGTGCGTTTTTTAAGTGTGGTCATAGGGATTTACATGCTTAAATAATTACCTCTTGCTAACTTTATTTTTCAATGGTTAGAATAGCTACAGAGCTTTGAAAACCTTTGTGAACATATTTAATGAGTGATATTTAAATATTTATAGGAGTTATAAAATTAAATTAATAATACTAATATTATATAATACATATTTAGAAAATAATCGAAAAAAATAATTTGTTAAAGAATTTCTTTAAAAAAATATTTTTAAAAATTTTACTTGGGCTGCTAAACAATATTTTAACAGCTAACTGGTTATAAATATACCTATAAATATCTGAAACAAAAATTAACTTTACATTAATTATTTGCCAGTAAACAAAGTGACATTTAGGCATCTTGATACTTCCAGCTCAATTATTTATGTACATTTAAGTTAACACAAGGTATAATTTTTAACATGGCCACAGTAAAAAAAATGCACTGTATATAGATGCTCGTGTTACATGGTTACATAAATATTTGAAATTATTTAGTGACTATTTTGATACATTGCAGTCTAGTGAAGTAAGTGATGTGTAAAATAATATAATCGACGCGACGTAATAATTTTAACATAAGTTTTTATTTTTATTTTATCTATCTATCTATTCTATCTGTATTTATTATCAAAATAGGGACAAGGGCTATATAATGAAGAGATTTTTAGAGCAGGCTGGATGTAGTTATTCCAACTCAGATAATTCTTCAAAGGGAAACAAAGATGAACCATCGAAAACAAAACGTAAAGAAACTTGGATTAGGCAGTACGATCCTGATTATATGAGGTATGGATTCTCAATGAAATCTGGCACAGAAACTCAACCTATTCCACAGTGTGTTATTTGCTATGAATGTTTATCAAACGGGTGTATCAAGCTTTCTCCTTTGAAGAGACATTTATTAGCGAAACATCCCAATTTAAAAGATAAACCAGTTTTCAACAACCTATTATAAACCAGTTGATTTTTTTAAAAGAAAACATTCAGAATTATCCACTCAAAAAGCAGCTGTGTTCTCTTTTAGTAACATAAACACTAATTGTGTTCAAGCATCATATTTAGCAAGTTTGCGTATAGCCAAGTATGGGAAAGCACACACAATTGGAGAAACATTGTTGCTACCTGCAACTAAGGATATCGTCAAATCTGTGCTTGATGATAAGGCAGCTAAGGAAATTGACAAAGTTTCCCTGTCCAACAATTCTGTTAATCGGCGAATAGAATATGGCATTACAGATTGAAAGCATTTTAATCAAGAGAATAAAAGAAAGTCAAATTCATTCTCTACAACTAGACGAAAATACTGACGTCTCCGAACTGGCACAATTATTTGTGTATGTTCGATTTGATTTCAATAATGAAATACAAGAAGAAATATTGTTCTGCAAACCCTTATCTGCGAGAACAACTTCGAATGAAATATTTAAAATAATTAATGATTATTTAATTAAAAATAATATAAGTTGGTTCAAATGTGTTTTAGCTTGCACCGATGGTGCTCGAGATATGATTGGAAATTTATCCGGCGTAGTGATTAAGATAGAATTAAAGAAGTAGCACCGAAATGCAAATCTACGCATGGTATTATTCAGTGTGAAGCCTTAGCCACAAAAAAATATGCCTATAAATTTAAGAAATGTTCTCAAGGAGGCACAATTCCCGCCTATTTACAGTTCTATGCAATGAGATGGGGAGTATTCATAAAACACTTTTGCTTCACACCGAGGTACGATGGCTCTCATGAGAAAAAGTCCTCAGTCGACTTTTTGAGTTACGCTCCGAGGTATCTATTTTTCTTAAGGATTCTGGAGATTCCAAAAAAGGTAATTTTGCCAATGAGGAATGGTTATTCAGACTAGCGTACCGATTCGATATATTTTCTCGACTAAATGTTTTAAATTTAAATTTACAAGGAACTAATAATTCTTTGTTTGACTTCAGCGATAAAATATTAGCATTAAAAAAAAACTGCAGTTAATGATACAGCAATCAGAGAAAGGAATAGGTTGATTTTGCAATTTTTCTGAAGAAAACAATTAATCAGTAACTGTGTGACAAACGATATTAAGCAACATCTAATATCGATGTCAGATTGGTTTGAAAAATATTTTACAGAAAATTTTATTTCCCAAAATTGGATTCGTAATCCCTTTATATTCATTGCGGAAGTTCCGGATGACGTAATTGCTAAAGAATCCTTCATAGACCTCATAAGTAACGGTGGTTGGAAATTATAGTTTGAGAGCACAAGCTTATTTTCATTTTGGCTTTCTATTCGGGTAGAATATCCAGAACTTTCATGCTAAGCTCTGAAATTTTTAATGCTATTCAGTAAACATATTTATGCGAAACCGGGTTTCAACTATGGCAGCAATGAAAAACAAATATAGATCATTGCTCAATAGCCCGATCTTCGCCTGAATCTGACAAAAATTGATCTCGATATTTCTACGCTGGTAAAATGTAAACAACCTTCACATTACATGCAATAATTATTATAATATCTTTATACATTACATACATTTATATTTAGTATAATAAAAGTATTTACGAATTTAATTGGTTTTATTGCAATTGGATACCACCATGCCAATGTAATGTCTTTTTTCTGTGCCCGCCTCGAAACAGGTTTTAACTAAATTTAATTTTTCAAAAAAAGAAAAATAAATATTATCGTTTAATTTTCAATTTACAAAGTCTGAACTAAAGATAAATACATCTATATATTTAATTTTGTTATTAATTTCGTTGAAATCGTTTTCAGGGTTGGCCCAGAAAATGACATTACTTTAGCATGGTGTACATATAGAATTGCATTCTGTTTTTGCCAAAAAATGGATCTTCAATAAATTGAGCGTTAGGGATAATATTTTTTTCTTCGACAAAGTTTTTGAGAAAAAAATAAGGCCATTACTTGAATTTGCGAAATATTTACACTTGTACTCGACCATATTGTCTATTACATACCGGTACAAGATATTCAAAAGGTTGGGAACCTCTGTCCTATGTTATTTTATAGCAATAGGTTTTAAAGAATCTGGAAATATATAAGGAATTGTTAATTATAATAATATTTATTGGTGTCTTAACCATAATGTTTTACACAGTTCGATATACATAAACTAAGTTATAGTAAACTAATTGGATGAGTTACGTGAAGATAGACTTGATTATAAAATAAAGTACTAAAAACCTTTGTTTACACAGTTTATTTAAAATGCCAAATATATATTTCCCATTATCAATAGTACAAAACTAAAATTAAGCGGAATTTATACACACAAATTATGCAAATCAGTTGGAAGGGCGGTAGGATAATTTCCAAAAAATTAAAATTATGAACAGTAATTGGAAAAAGGTATTAGGGATGATAAATTCTAGTAATACATTTTGTAATGGACTTAAATCGAAATTCATTAATCTACTTTCATGTTTTTTTTTTCATTTGTTTGACTTTGACTGTAATTGAGTAATTTAATATTATTTATTGTGATTTGGTGACCTTTTTCTATTATATGGTTAGCTAAGGCGGATTTTTCATTATTTAAATTGTTTTATTGTTAGCTTGTGTTAAGTGTTCTTTAAACCTAATTGGTAAATTGCGCTGGGTTTGTTAGAAAACAATTTGTTCAAATAAACCATAAAACTCATCTACATTATGTATGAATGTTGGTGTACTACAAGGTAGTGCCCTCGATCCAATACTGTTTATTATATATGTAAACGATCTACCAAAAACTTTGGTAGCAAATAAAATAAATATAACAGCTCACGCCGACGACATTAACATTTTAATTTCCCATAAAGACGTAGAAACACTAAAACACCAATCTTATAAAGCTTTCAAAGATACTGAAGCATGGCTGAAATCTAATAAACTAATATTACAGGCAAACAAAACGTCTATTGTCCCATTCTTATAAAAAAATTAATGTATTGATCTTGATGTTATTAATCTTAATGAGAAAGAGTTGAAAATAGAAGAACAAACTAAATTTCTTGGAATTACTCTAGACAAACGATTAAACTGGACTTGCAACTATGAGCAACTAATTTCAAAATTAAATAGTACATGTAAGGATTCTCAAACGTGCTCTTGATTTAAAAACACTAATAACCGTCTACGAATCAATGTTTGAATAATTACTTAGATATGGCCTGATTTTCTATGGCTCTTTTACTCTACAAAAGAAAGCTCTAAGAATAAAGCTTAACTTAAATTATAGGGAAGCATGCCGAGGAAGGATTATTTATTTATGAAACATTAATGTTTAATTTTAAATACAAAGACAAGTTTTAACATTTTAAAAGTGATCACAAATTTGGTAAAGTAAGACACTTATTATGTTCCATAGATTTATTATCAGTTAACTGACACGTGTTTCGTTTGTGACCAATCATTTTCAAAGTTTAAACAGTTTATGGAACATAACAAGTGTCTTACTTCACCAAATTTGCATATCTGGTTCCATCAAGAGAGTAGCGCAAAAAGTATCAATTATGTGATCACAAATATAATACAAGGAATTTAACACGAACACGAAACAAAATCATCTAATAGTCGGTATATTCAAACAGCTACTAATCCCAACAAAGCCATTTAGGCACTAGTCAATTCTAAACGCCCAATAAAAGAGACACACGCTAAGGAAACAACTGCTACAGCAGACGATTTTAATAACTTTTTTTCGTCCGTAGCAAAAACAATAATAAAAACGTTGCCTAAAGGTAACAATGATCCTATATTATCAATGGTTAATACACAAAATATCAGATATAACACACAATATTTTAAATTTGCAGAAGTATCTTGTGCCAAGGTTAGAGATGTCATTATGAAACTAAAGCCAAAATCCTCAAGTGACGTATATGGTTTAAATTTAAATGCAGTAAAATTAGTATAACATTCTTATTAGTGCAATGCAATAACAATTTTAATAAATAGGTGCTTTCGAGAAAGTATTTTTCCTGATGCCCTAAAAATCGCCAAATGCTTACCAATACTTAAAAAGGAGACGCAAATGATTTAAATAACTTTAGGCCAATATGTATCTTACCTGTTTTATCTAAAATTATTGAGGCTATTATGACAGAACAATTATATGAATATCTTGAATTTAACAAAATGCTATGTGTTCGGGTTCAGACAAGGTATGTCAACAATAACGGCACTGAATTAGTTTATTAATTTCACCCTAGATGCCTTTGAAAATACTGATAGTGTAGTATGTAATCTATTAGATCTAAGTAAAGCATTTGATTGCGTTTCCCATCAAATACTTCTCAGAAAGCTTTACTTTTACAACATTTCACCTGAAACAATTTGATTGCTTGTATCCTATTTAACAAATAGAAAGCAACTTGTAGAAGTCAATAATTGCAGATATAACCTACGGAGTAACGCATGGATCAATCTTAGGCCCACTTCTTTTCTTAGTCTATATTAATGATCTTCCGTCAAGTATACACCACTCGTTATTAGTATTGTATGCTGATAACACAATTCTAGCAGCTAGTGGTAAAACTCTCCAAAATGCATTTACAAAATTACATACTGATAGACAAACTGCTACAAATTGGTTTAATGAAAATAGACTTAAATTAAACAGCGAAAAAACTGTAGAAATGGTCTTATCTTTAAAGGGCAATCAACTTGCAGAAGTTAGTTCGGCAAAATTTCTTGGAATTTACATTGATAGCCGACTAACATGGGATCAACACGACAAAGCGCTTACATCGAAGCTTGCAAAAAAATTTCTAAGAAACGTGGCCAGAACAGTGCCAAAGGATGTAGTTTTAAAAACATACTTTTCTTTTTGTCACACACATCTAATATACGGTATTATTTTATGGGGGCACTCGGCACTCAGAATGCAAAGAAAAGCCGTCCGAATAGTAGCAGGCTTACCATATAGAGCCGACTGTCGAGAAGCTTTTAAATCTCTGAAAATACTAACAGCACCCTGTGTCTACATTCTAGAATGCCTACAGTATATTCGCAAGAACATTGAAATTTATAACCAAAATAATGTTTATCACGGACACGATACGAGGGCTCATAATGACATCCGTATTAATGCTCATCGTTTAACAAAGTCAAAGACCGGCACAAGATACTACTGCATAAAACTTTTTAACAGTTTACCTTGTACTGTTCAAACGTTGCCAATTAAGCAGTTTAAAGAATGCATTAAACAATACCTACTGTCGAAAGCATTTTAAATATTGATGAGTTTTTTAATAGTGACTGTGCAAGTATTTGCTTTAATTTTAATTTGTAAAAATGTCTTTTAATATATATATATATAGGGTGAGTTTTTTTCGATGTTCTCTATGAGGACAAAGTTTTAGATAATTTTATGCAGATTAATATAAAATAATCAGAAAATTGTTATCGCCATTATTTTCCGAGATATGACGCAAACTTACATTTTTTTAAATGGAAACAATAGTTTCATTCAAAATGTAATTTTTTTCTCTTTAATCCACGACATAGTTATTTCCAAAAATAAGTGAGTTATAGTCATTTTAAATTTTATTATAAATAAAAAATGGGTAGCCATGAAAAAGGTGGAAGTAAAACTATTGCATTTGTTTTTAATAATAGCAATATTGTAATTATTAGTTTTACAGAGATACACCAAACAACAGCATAAAGTAATTCTGTAATTATCAATGTATCAATGGGAGAGAAATTTTAATATTAAAAAAATATGGTCAAAGAGCCCACTATTAATATTATTATGACATAAATTATATCTTTTTAAAATTGAATTTATGGATTTTTGACTATTCTCATGTAAATTGAATTAAATGTTTGAATAACAGCTATTTTATGATCCTCTAGGGATTGATATGATTTTTCATATAGTTTGTTTTTTACATAACCCCACAGAAAAAATTCTAAAACGCGCAGATCAGGAGATCTAGGTGGCCCAGGGATTGGTTTATTTCTTTCCACTTATGAGTTAGGAAAAGCATCATTTAAATAATTTGTAAAACCAACATGTTATGAGGTGGAGCACCGTTATATTGGAATCATTTCAGTCTTGCTTGTAATGATAAATTGAAACAATCGAGCGTATCTTCTAATGTTTTCTGAAGAAAATGAAAGTAATCATTATTACTTAGTGAACTTTCAAAAATATATGGACAGAGAATCATTAATCCAAACACACCATGGATTAAACCCAAATTTAATTTGTAATTTTCTCTGTGAAACTTCTCGTGGATTCTCTTGAGTTCATCTATGTTCATTGCGGCGATTAAAAATACCACAATTAGTGAATCGTGATTCAACTGTTCATAATATTTTTGTAAGAAACGTATTATCCTCTTGACAAATGTGTTTATTCCACATACAGAAGGCCATTTGATAATTACAAAATTATTATTCTTATGCTGGTTTTTCATTTTTGTTTAACTTTGTAAAACTATTAATTACAATATTATTTATTATAAATAACTGCAATTGTTTTACTTTCTTCTTTTTCATAGCTACCCATTTTTTATTTATAATAAAACTTAAAATGACTATAACTCACTTATTTTTAGAAATAACTATGTCGTATGCCATATTGGATTAAAGAGAAAAAAATTACCTTTTGAATGAGGTCATAGCCAACTATTGTTTTCATTTAAAAATGTAAGTTTGCGTCATATCTCGGAAAATAATAGCGATAAAAATGTTCTGATTATTTTTTATTAATCTGCATAAAATCATCTAAAACTTTGTCATTTATAGTTTTTTTCTATCTGTTATAATAACCGAGATATATTGATTTGAAAAATTAACACTTTTTACTTTTTTCAAAATATCTAGTTACCCTTGACTTTTTTGAAAACTTTGAAAGTGAAAACCCACCCTATATATATATATATATATATATATATATATATATATATATATATATATATATATAACGGGTGTCCAACAATTATTGCAGTCCCGGGTGGCGTTGGAATCAAAAACGTAGGTCGATTCT
>CAXAKX010001086.1:0-17954 GCA_963969525.1 Ontholestes murinus
ATATGGCGTCAGTCTTTATTGAGTAGATACTTAAAATGATGAAATGAAATCAAAAATGGTAGAATGTGGGTTTTTAAATTAAGGGATTAGATTTGGGTTTCTAGGAATTTTTTTGATAGAAATCAAAGGCGTTCTTGGATAGGAATAACTAAGGTAGTATCATAAAGGAGCTGATTAGAAGGATTATACAAGGGATTGAGAGGATGATGAAGTTTTGTTAGGGTGCGAAGGGATGCTCGCTCGCTAACTTGGATATTACGGGAGGTTGAATTGGTGGGATTGGGATAGAGGACACAACCATAGTCCAGTAATGGGCGACAAATCATTCCAAAGGCCATTTGTTTCAAAAGAATTTTTTATTGAGTTATGTACTAATCATTTTTTTAAACCTTTTGCCATCTTGAAAAAGATCATAATGCCGCGCTCAAAAAACTTCTGACTTGTCTCGGCAAAAAAACAAAAATAAAAAAGTTCTGATAAACACCATTACCTGAGTTGAATTGTTTACCATTCAAAGAGGTTTTCAAAAACTAGTAGTTGGACAGCGTAACGCCTGGTAAGAATACTGGAAGGTTCATCAAATGTTATTAAAACTCCAGCAACTTCTGGCGGCACAGAATTTGTATGTGTCCTCACTTTGTTTTAGTGAAACCCAACATCCTTACGATTTATTAATTCTGGGCGCTTTTCATTAATGGCTTCATTCAATTTGTCCAACTGAGAATACGAGTAGTGGTTTGGTTTTATGGATGTAGCTCAAAATACACGACGTCTTTTTAGTCCGTACAAATTAAGAGCATAACCTTCGTTTGATCGAGATTAGCTTTCAAAGTGGCTGCAGCTTCTTTACTGGGCTTGTACGGTCAAATATATTTTATGTAATGCTTAACCAATAGTTAATGTATGTATTATTATTTATATTAGCCGTTTATTTATAGCACGCCGCATATTCCAGCGTATTGAAGCAATTGAGGCAATATTCATTCCACTAATGCTGAGATTGGATTGTAATTGCATATCAGAATCTATGTTCATTTTTGGCAAAAAACTTCCAATATACTACTAATTATTTTTTAAGTCCAATCGGTTTAATAAACAAGATAACTTTGGAACAGTAAGTTCTTGATTTTGTTCTTTGGAACTCCTCTATATTTGTTTGAGCACCATACGTCTCTATAGATTGACTTTCTTTATTTCTACTATTTACACGAGATTCTTACACTTACTAGAATAGGACCTTGGTTGAATACGTCTTCTATCCTATCATACTACTTTCTGAAAATGGCAACTACTCCTCCAGATATTTCAAGTTTAAACATTGAATTATTCTTTCTCCGCCAACAACAGTCACGAACCCGTTTTGATATTTAATCTTATCATAGTAGTCTATTTAAAGTCTTCTGATACACTGTGTGCCACACAATTATCGGAAGATACTTTTAACAGGTCCCGTTGCACTTCTCGATTTGTGTTCATCGGATTATTAAAACAATGAATTTTACAAGTACTTTATTGTTTTGGTATGGAACAAAATAAACTTTATTAAATTTTATATATTATGTTTTGTTTCTTACTACATTTTTTTACAGATATTTCTAATTTTTGAATGCTGTGAAAACTTTCTCCAATAAAAATAAATTTGGTCATATTGATATTATTTATGTTTCTGTCAGTGATTATCAAACTCAAAATAGTGCACGTAATTGGTTCGGATATCAATAACAAACTATTTGTTTGCAATTCAATTTACGATTTGTTACTGTTTTGTAACTTTTAGGTTACAGAGGGCCATTATGGCAGATTTCGGTATATTTAGGATAAAGTGTGTGCTTTCTCATGTTTTTAGATTTATACATCGTATACCTAAAATAAGAATATAAGATAAGATAGAAAAAAGAGAAATTAGAATTAGAGGCATTAAGGATAATAAATCGGATAATTAATTATTAGATTATTGAAATTTAAAACGAATCATCTGGTTTATGCCAGGAGCACAAAGATGAATCCGGAAGAACAGAGAACGCCCTGCTTCAGATGACGTAAAAAAACAATTGCAGGAAAAAAAACTTAAAAGAAAACCAAATATAGCATACAAAACCTGCGATTAAGTGGTACAATGGCAATTTTTTTGGATAAGAGACGACGCTACCAAAAGCCAGGATGTAAAGGAGTTATAAAAACTAAATATAATGTACATTTATGTTTAAGGCCAATTGCAGTTTTGTAGAATTCCACGCTTAAATTTATATATATTTAGAAGTACAAACATAATAATCCGTTGTTACCTGAAAATCAATTAGTGAATATATTGCAATTATATTGTTTAAATAAAAAAATTCTTTCCATTTGCATATATTAGTTTATAGTTGCTGATTTTTCGTTCCCCCAGTTTTTTTTTTTGGAATTTAAGAGAAAAATTCTCAAAGGGTCAAATTAAGTACTAGTTCTTATTCATAATCTTACCTTTTCTTCTCTCAGTGGCTAGTCAAACTTAAAATCATAAGTAATTACAGACCACGATGATGCTAGATGGAGTTTGTCGCTTTGTTTATTTACTGCTGATTGCTAGACAAGCTAGACGGGATGCTATATAAAAGAGAGAGTAATAGAAATAAATTTAAATACGCTAAATTTAAGATAAATTTAGTGTTAGAATTTTTCAAATATAAACAAAACATTTTTTAAACTTTATCGTAAGGGACTTCGTAGTAATCGTATTTGGCCTTAAACTACGTGGTCGTTTCGTCGTGTATTTGTGTATTTATGTTTCTTGTAATTCTAAAACGTCATCAGTTTTATCACATTGCTGACCTGGACTAACGATGCTGCACTAGCGATACATAATTTTCAGATTATATCAAAATAATTTTCATTTTACAATCTCTTTTCTGTAAGCAGACTTTTAGGTTCATTATAATATCAATAATTTAATTGTATTTATATCTGTTTTACCAGTGTCTTCATTAGTAACTATTCTTAATAACAAAAGTAAATAATAATACAGGGTGACTGACGAAAAACTTTTGGTGCTGTATCTCGCTAATTTTTTATCCGATTTTAATAAATAAAACATCAAATTAAACCATTTTTAAAAGACTTTAATAGGATCTGAACTGTTATTTTTTCTCGCACCCAGTTTTTGACAAAATACGATCAACATTTTTTTTAAATTGCACTGTATATATATTTTTATTGATTCGCAAGGAGATTTTTTTTCTGAATATAAAATTGTAGACAAATTTATCCATACATCAAACTTAAGTCGAGAAATCGAGGATTAAAAAAATAAATAAAAAGTCAAGTATCCATTGTAAACAATATACAGACCCTATTTTAAATGTCAAAAGTGACAGTGACAGCCATTGATACAATACTGCAACGATTTTTAATTATTTCATAATTAAAATGTTGCAATATTTCAAACACTGTACTAGAATTTTGTGCTTCTACAGAAATCGTTTTTCAGTTTTTGAAATCTTGCAACATTTTTATTATGAACTTATTTAATTTTATGTTTTATTTATTCAAATCGGATCAAAAATAAGCGAGATACAGCACCAAAGGTTTTTCGTCAGTCACCCTGTATATGCAAAAAAAAATGTTCCTAATAAAGTTTATTATTGAAAAAAACTTGATAAAAATATTGAAATACGAAATTTACACAATTTTTTTTTTAATAAACCGCATGTTTAAAAAATACACAGATAGAACTTTAATGGCTACAAAACCATTTTTGAGTTACATCATAAGTCAATAATGGATACGTAGTTCAAGCAATTAAAGATATAACACAGAGAGAATGAAAGAGTGTATAAATAATCTTTATGATTTAAATATTTTAATTCAAGAAAATAATAACTGCTTATAAAAATAATATTTAAATAAATATTAATAATCACAAGATTAATTATTTTATATTGCAATTTAAATGTTTCGTTAGAACATTTACTGTTGAGTATATAAAATAAGGTAAATATTAAACAAAATTAAATATTTAACTTGTCTCATTCTGTATTCATTTACATGACTACAGCCGGAACTGAGGGATGAGCGATGGATGGCAACGAGAAATTCAGTTATGATGAAACAAAAGGCGGTAAATAATTGAAGAACGCGTTGCCCGAGGAGCGGTTTGAAATCCGCAAATTACTAATTTCCTAGTTATCGTTTTCCCTATGCAAATTTATGATTGGCTTCACGTTGCCCGGCGACGAAGAGGACTCCCTTTTATTAATAATTACGAGGACGGCGAGGCTCTCCCCCTTAATCGAATTAGTTATTATCCTCGGTTAACGGAAAAGCGGAGCACCGCACAATGGAAAAATTAGTGCCCGGGAAATTCCCCAACACCGACACAATGTGCCTTTCTTGATATAATCAATTTAGTTCAGGGAAATTCGGTAAATGCTTTCCAATTTTCGGGAGTAATGCAAACGGGAATCAAACGGAATTCTATAATTACTTGCAATTTATTTCAGGAAAATTTCCATTCGAATAATAATTAGAAATTTTCTTTCTTGCGTACTTCTCTACGTACTTTTAGCTTAATTGGAATAATTTAAAATTAAAATTATATATTTTTCATATGACTTGTTTAATAAGTCAATGAACAATATCTTTAAGTTTCTATTTGTATATTAAAGTTGTAAATAACTAAGATGAAAGTTTACAATTGTAAACTTTCATTCAACTGAAGAAGTAATAAATTTGCGAAACAATTGTAGTGAAAATAAACACACATTTTGAAAATCTTAGTTATTTACAACTTTAATATACAAATGAATATGGATTTTCAACATCTCAACGCCTTATCTATCAACCAATTTAAGTTTCTAGTCCAAAATGTTTTTAAAAGATTTTTCGGTGTCGGCTTTTAAATTACATTACATTATACATTAGAGGTATATTTATAAGATTATAATTGTTACTTTTCTTTTAATTATTGTGTTAGTTTTTCTATTCTTTTTTGTTTCTGGTTAGCTTTTATTAACTCATCCCATCGAATCCCTCGCATTTCGGCTGCTTTTCTTATTTCTTCTCTCTAAGATTTTCTGGTATTAAATCCATTGAGTTTATTATCTTTATATGTTAATTATGAAAGAATTTGGGATATAATTTGATTCTAAATTTTAATATGTTTGTTATTCAGAAAATTAAAAACAAAAGATTCTTTTTTATTAAAAGGCAATTTTGTTCATAGAGCGGGAATAACATTATTTTTAATGTTATTAAGAAAATACATGCAGGTCTATATTAGAAATAAGTAATTATAGAGTCTTGAACTTTGTAATGCATTTTGATAATTCAAAATAAATCAAATACATTTTCTACATCACTTCTTTACAAACACTTCTTAATTTTCAAAAATATTAGGCCCACCTCCTCTCTCTTCAATGCGTTGTAAAAATTATAAAAATTCATTTATCAAACGTAATTTTAAATATTAACTCTTTGAGAATGAAATCTAAAGTTTTTGAAAAAATAGCCCCAAGTGTTAATTTTGAATAAAAAATTTGCCTTATAATTAGAGAGGGGATAAAAAAGCTTAAAAAATGTGAAAAAAAGCACTTAAAAAGGCACAAAATATAGAGAAAAAAAGCATTAAAAAAGCATAAAAACAGGAAAAAAGCATAAAAACACGAAAAAAGCACTAAAGAATACCATATTTTCTTAATATGTTACACGTTTATCAACATGTTTTACATAGAAATTCTGCTTAAAACTAAAATAAACATACTTTCTTTACGCAATATATAATATTATGTAAGTATTTAAAAATTAAATTGTAATTTTGTATACATTTAAAAATAACTAAAATCTATTCATGAAAACAGTAGATCATTAAATGTTGTTCTAGGGGTTTAATTGTAACAATTATTACTTCTGACGCTCAATAAATTTTTGAAAGTGGATAAGCTTCTCTTTATTTTAAATTATAGCTGGATCCATTTGAAAATTGCCATTCAAAATCAAGTTTAATTTATTTAATAATAAAAATCCTTCATTTTTACCGAATACTTCTTTGGATATTATTTTGATTTTTTTGGCCAATGCGTCCAGGTATTTTCTAAATTGAATCTGCTTTTATAAAGATTTGATTGTGTTGCTTAGAAAATTTAAACGCGATTTTATGTAACTAAATTGTTTTGAAGGAAACCCTTATTTCTTAAGAACTGTTTGACAGTCATTAGCTGATTTTCTTGTTGTTTTGGGAAAGTTGTATATAACCTTATTAAATTCTTCAAAATTGTTCGCATAGTACATCGTAGCATATAGCCAAGTTCCCCATTTTATTAGCATTAGTTTATGGGGCAGTGAGATATCATTTAATGACTTCTTGAATAATTGCACTCACAGAAGAATATAAGAACCATTTTCCATATTTAATTAAATCTACAAATGGAAATTTCATTCTTATAGTTTCAGAAGTTCGTTTCTATCCATGTGCTAAACTTGTACAATGCACAAAATGCATTCTTAGTAAAATTTTGTAACTTGGTATTGTCTACGGCAAAAATAAGCTTGTCAGTCCATCATTTATGAATTTTGCTATAATGTTATTATCAGTTTTCTTCAATTTCTTTTGTATATATGAAAATACTATTGGTCGGATGTCTTCATGTTAAACTCCTATTATTAAATTAAACAAGCGTCTGTGGTTTCATCCACACCAAACCACATATAATTATTGTTAATAATATCTTTAATTTTTGTAAGGTTTCATAGTAAGCAAGAGCTACATAATTTTCTCAGGAATGTGCATTTTACAATATTTTCCCAAGAAAGATTTAAATGCATTATTTTGTAATTTTCTTAAAGGGATATTCTAATGTAACAGTATTTTGCACAAATGTGAATTTAATTTAAATTGTCCATCGTTTGTTGAAGATGATGCTAAAGATTGTGAAATTGTGCTGTTTTTTTAGTTCAGCTTTGAACTTTTTCAAAGGTTCTTGATGTAGTGTTGTTATAACACGTTTTACATACAAGTCTTGACTAGTTAGGGTGCAGTTGGGAACTAAAATAAAACTTACTATTTTTAAATATGCTTTACAAAATAATGTATTATTTTCACTGGTTAATTCTGGATAGTTTCTAATTAATTCTTGTATTATGGTTTTCACCTTTTGCATTATGGTTTAAATATACATGTGAATTATATAATATAATTTATCTGTGATTCCCCAGGTTAATACGATTCACGCATATAGTAATTTTTGATAAATAGCAAAGTTTTTGGAATGTCAATTCAATCGTACGGTTTATGAATGCGAGTTTGACTATGAAAATTAACGAGAACGATAAATATGCGCCAGTCGTCCCATCCGTATTTTTGCCTAGAGTAGATAATTGATACAGTTGTAGAACACCTGATTATTAGCTATCACTTAAATTTGTTTATATTGAATACTTACTGGGGCCCCTGTTTGATCCTAGTTTAACGACGTTTACATCCGGAATATCATAGGTGTGATTCCAATGAAGCGTTCGTCTGTATTATCTGAATAATGAGACGGTTTATTATATCTACTTATTTATAAATGAATCCATTGTAAATTGGTAATTTATACTAATATTTATTAATAATAAAATTCATTATAATTATTGTATCATATTATGAAGATTTTAAACAATTATGTTGTCAAAAGACACGAAGAAAATATGTAATACAAATATAATCTATAAATGATGGGATACAGATTTTTACGAAAATTCTCTAGCACATTAATTAAATATCGGCGTAATATTTTTATTAAATGTTTTTTAAATGTTTAAGAAAATGCTCTAAATAAGCACCCGAATCTAAAAAAAGCATGAAAATAAGCACAAAAAGTCAAAATAAGCACAAAAAGTCAAAATAAGCAAAAAAAACTTAGCGCTAGGTAATCACATTCTTCAAGATTCGTATAGATATTTAGAATTTTTTTCGATGCTATTAATATTATGGATAAGCATAATGCTAGAAATCCGCTCTCTACTTATAATATTGCCTTAAGTATACAGAAAAACTTTTTTTTTACAATTACCAACATATTATTTTATTTAGTTTAGTTTATCGACTTTACAATTCCAAAAGAATATATAAAATAACATACATTCACAATAACTTGAAATTTAGATCGCAAGACTTAAAGGCGAGTTCACTCAAACCATTATTTCCTATAGCCGATGATGGTCAGCAGGTGATTATTACTATTGAAGAAATATTTTTGCCATTGCCATCTGTAGTATGCTTAAGTGTGTGAGTTCTGTTTAAGGTAATAACGGATGTATAAAACTGGAGAGCTGGAAACTTTATTAGTGGACTTCTAAATTAAAAAACTTCACTGTTATTATCCGGTTTGACAATACTGTTTTTAATGCTGTCTACGACAGCCCAACAGACAACATTTTCGGTGGTTTCCTATTTCGTGGGGGATTTCTTCTGGGGCTGACTTTAATTAGATTTTCGTCCTTAACATTCAGACTGGTTGTTTTCGATTCGGACTGCTCAGACATCTTGTTTTTCTGAATCGGATCCTCGTCAGGTAAGTCGAATAACTTGTTGGTTGATGAAGTTGGATCCAATATTATATTTATATTGGATCCGAGATCTCCGGTTGGAATGAGATAACATCACAATTCCTTGGTCTCATTTGATCTGCATGTTTCCATTTTATTTGATTATTTATCTCTACCAAGTACGAATAGACTCCATTTTGTGATTGTATTATTCCAGGTTTTGATCCTCTACCTATTGGATTATTTACCCATACTGTTACTCCAATTTCAAATGTTGCTTCTTTGGATTTCTGGCCATGATAAAGTTTCTGTTAAGCTGTTTCATATTCTTGGTTTCTTGACATATCAAGTGTGATATTATCGAATACTGATCGTAACGATCGATCACAAATAAGTTCACTGGGAGATCTGCCTGTCGATCGCTGTATTGTATTTCGATGAGTTAGTAAGAATTGATTTATTCTTAGATTAAAGTCATCTTCTTTACTACTTGCGTTCGTTCGTTCTTTGAATATCCTTACTGCTCGTTCAGCTATGCCGTTTGATTTTGGATGGTACGGGGTTACTTTAATATGTTTTATGCCGTTCGTTTTACAAAAGTTTTCAAAATCGTTTGACGTTCACTGATGTCTATTATCTGATACAATAAATTTCGGAATTCTAAGTCTAGCGAATGTATCACGTAGTGCTTTTATTTTTTTCTCGGTAGTTTTACTTTTCATGGGTATAACTTCCAACCATCGTGTAAATGCATCTATTACAATTAAAAACATTTTGTTTTCAACGGGTCCCACGAAATCGATATGAATACGTGACTATGGGATTGGTGGAGCATATCATGGGTAAAGTGGTACTTCCGTTTTATTTTGTTTGGAACTTTGGCACGATGTACATTTTTGAGAATACTCGATAATGTCCTTATCAATGATCGGCTAATACACATGCATTCTTGCGATTGATTGCATAGCACACATACCTGGGTGTCCTTCATGCAGCATGTCTAATACTCCATTTTGTAGTGCTGTCGGAACACATACTCTTCCTTTCCATAACATAATGTCTTGTTCAACCGAGAGCTCGTGTCTCTTCTCAAAAAATAGTTGTAATAAATCTGGCCAATATGATGTAATAAATTTCATTACTTGTCTTAATGTTTGATCACTTGCTGTTTTATCATGCATAGTTCGAATTGATATTGGCAATTTATTTAATTTTAAGTTGAGTAAGTTTCCTCTTCTTGGCAAACCTACTTTTTCGTTATCTGTTAACTCGATATCATTAAGTGATAATCTTGATAATACGTCTGCTGGAGCGTTATCGTTTCCTGGATGATATGAAATTGTATGTAATTGTTTAAAATCATGGCCCATCTAAGAAGTCTATTATTATTAAAAATTCTTTATAATGGTTTGTGTGATTTTGTTACCGCAAATATGATAGCAAGTGCTTCCTTATCAATTGATGCATGTCTAAATTCGAAATCAGAGTTCTGGATTAATAGAATATTTCGGCGATTGCTCGCCATTCTCAAAGGAGTATAAAAATTAATGTAATCCTTTGAAAATGGCGAACAATCGCGGAAACACGTGTCATTTAATTTAACTGAAAGTAGTACCTTTTCGGAGTACCTATACACCTAATGATTGTTGTGTTTGTTGATGAATCCATATCGTTCTCGTCTGTATTATTTTCATGAACATACCTTAAATTATTTGATTTAAACTATCTTTGTTTAGTGTTTTTGTTTTGTACGTTTGAATATCCGAATTGAGTTCTACGTCCGGTCGCGTTACATACATTTGCAAAATGATTTAATCGTCCACACGCGTTGCCCTTCTTTCCATTCGCAGGACAATCTTTTTTGTTTGAATGTCGTTCATTGTTGCAAAACATACATTTCTCCAGTTTAAAATTGTCAACCAATAATTTAAATAAATCAGATCCTACCTTTGTTAGAAGGACGTTTCTTTTTTCGTTGTCTGTGACGTTACCATGTAACGTTAACTGAACTTCAAAACGCTGGATGTAATAATCCCATTCTTCTCTCTCTGATGAAAATTTTTCAAAATTTAAGTTGTTGGATAATGAAGAGGATTTTGGGATATATAATTTTAGGTAGCACTCTAAGAGCTGATCTTACTGCGACTTGAAAATTACGTAAAGTTATACGGTTGTGGTTGTAAAAGAGGAAAGCCTAATAGTCAAGTAAAGAGCGGCAAATATTTTTGTAGATATACGTACTTGTTTGTAAATTTATACTTTGATTTTTGTAAATTTTCTTTACTTTTGTTTTAAGGGAAGTGATATGGTTTTTAAAATTCAATTTACACTAAAATAATATTCCCATATATTTGTAAGTTAAGGAGGCATAAATATTTTTAGGCAATTTTTTGATATTGGAGAAAGTGGCACGTTAAGTCGATAAAAGGGAAATAGGTTGAGATTTGTAGGGGTTGATAGAATCATGCCATTTTGCATATTTATCATGTCATGTAGGTTGCTAAGGGCTTCGGGAAGTGTGGGAGTGTGGGTAATTTAGCTAGCATCGTCTGTGCAAAGGCCAGGATAGGCGGATTTATTAAAATAGTTGGAATGATATTTTTTACCAAAAAATACAACAGCAATGTTCAAACAATAACGATTACTAACGATCTAACACAAAAATGCAAAATAAGACAACTATAACAAAAGACAGGCTTTTTAAACTAAAGTGACAGACTAAATTAATTATCTGAAGTTTTTAAATACCATAGAAAACTAGATACATTAAAATTTTTACTACTAAAACGGTGCAATAAACAATATTTTGGCGTTTTCTGTAAAAACGAGAAGACTTGACACTTAAGATATAAATACCATTCGATAGGTAATTAAAAGGTGCATTTGCTGTTAAATTAATAAATATAGCGTTCCATTTAAATAAATGAAGTTATAGCCATTTAAAGTTCTCATTTGTTTAATTCCAATTTTTTTACACCCGGCATAAGATGTCAAGTTTATTATACTTGGAAAATAAAATATGATCTATTGTTACATTTCAGTGTAAATTTGGTTTGCATAACTTAATTATTTTTTAAGTATTTGAAACATGAAAATTAGGTTAAATTTTTACAAAATTGAAATTATTTCAAAAACCTTAAGGTTTATGTAATAAAAACCTTATTAAAACACACTTATTTTTATCGAAGGATCCAAAAATGCAATAAAATACAGGGTGTTTTATTAAAAAAATATAACTTTGATACTTTTAGGGTTTTTGGGACTCCCTTTATATTATGAAAGCAATTTTTAAAAGTAGCCCTAATAGACCCCCATATATCCCCAAAGTGAAACTTTTTGAAAGTCACGTATTTTGGCCACAATATTCCGTGCCGTATAGCGTGAATAACCCTGTATAATAAATGTTTTTTTAATTAAAAATGTAATAGTTACTTAAGGTACAAGTGTAAAAAATGATACGTTATTGCACAAACAAACGAGCGAGCGTTTTTAAAGCCAGGAGTGCAATAAAAAAACATGTTACACTGTGCCTTACAAAATTTTATTTTATTATGTGTAGAACAAAGTTTCGCTATATTTTAATTATTTGGGCTTAATTTAAATTATATCTTCAGAGTTCCTAAATAGTGTTTATCATAAGTTACTATATAGCAACGGTTGCAACTATTTTTATGTAAAAATGTATATTAAAAATATATACAAGAAGAAAATACTTTGTTCACTGCACCCTTGATGAAATGAAATTATCATGGATGATTTTGAATTAAAACACTTGATTGGTTTCATTATTTAATATTCAGTTTCCTGACACGTGTTTCAGTCAATAACGGCCATTATTAAAGGAATCATTGTAATTCCTTTGAGAATGGTTATTATTGACCGAAACACGTGTCAGGCAACTGAATATAAAATAATGAAATCAAACAACTGTTTTAATTCAAAATTACCAATTACAATTTCGTAATTAAGCTGACATCGTGTAAAAGAGAGGATAGGCGTGATTTATTAAAATAGTCGGAATGTCGGATATTATACAAAAATAGATTTTATACTAGGATAATAGTAATAGTAATAATAACCCTGGGATAAACCTTGCTCAGGAGAAAATAAAGGCTTTCTTTACATCTAGAAAGACGATTGCGTATTTCTTTTTCTTACAGGCCCGCTGTTTAATATTTTTTACAGGCATTGCGCAACTACTGCATTTATTTTCGGGCATAACGTAGAATTAAAATTGCTCGGATTAGTACTCGGGGAAAAAAGCGTATAGTTTATCTGGAGATAAGCGACTCGTCGTTGATCCGTGATCGATTGAAGGAATGATTTATTCACGTCTTCAATGAGTTTGTGCCCACGTAGCCGAAAAATTATACGGACCACATAAATTAAAACTAATTATCTCTATTATACGGATATTTCCGTTCCCTTTGAGTTTATCACAATGTTCACTGTATATAGTCAATGCAGTTGGTCAGTTTTTATAAAATATGGAACTGTATTCACATAGATATTCACTTTGAATGTTTTCACTCGGTCAGACACACGTTTTCAATTTACTGTCACACGTTTACTTATCAACAAGTCAAGAGTACGCTGGGGGTTAGGGTTAAGATTAATTTATTTAAAACAGTTAATAATTTATTTCTAACCGAAATTTTATTGAGGTAGGTTGTTTAGGGCAATGATTGTCAATTAGCCATTAATTATTAATTGGGATAGGTCAAGTTTACACTAGGGCAAGGAATAGTGTATTAGCTTGAGTTAAGAGTATGCTAGGGTAATTAATTATTTATCGGAGTAAGTAAAGAGCAAGGGAAGATGTTCAAATATTTATTGAACAAGTTGCAGAGTTTGAAGAAATTATTGTTTTAGGCAAAGACTATTTTCGAATGTGTTTCTCTTATTTTTAGATTATGGCAGTTAATAATTGTTTTCTAATTGAATTTTCAAAAGCTTTACATTACTATTTTAAATATTTTGCCTTTTTAATTTTTTTAAATGGTTTTCCGATAAAGAAATAAGTTGTATATCCAAACTTATTATTGTAAAAAAATAATTCAAAATGATCATAAGAAAATTATAAATTGTTTTTTTTTATATAATTTGCAGTTTTTTTAATAAATCTACATTATTTTTAACAAGCTTCAAATGTTTTATGTTACTTCTTTCTTCTCGTTTTTAGGTTATTTTTAGCATAGCTCTAGGCTTAATTAGAAGAGGTAATTAAAAGGTGTACAATTAATTGGAATCTTTTATTTTGTTTTAGTTTAATGAGGATCTCGTTTTTGTTACATAATTCTATTTATTGGTGTCCTAACAGTTCTTGAAAAAGTTGACCGCATAAAATGGATAAAAGTTTTACGTCGCAGTTAATCATTTTCTAAGCATTACAGAATCAGAAAGCAATACTTACAGCATAAATCCAAGTTAAGGTGCACTTGCTCGCTTTAAATATATAAATAAAAATTAAGAAGTAGTGGTAAACAAAAGTATATTAGGGGTAAATTTGTGAAAATCATGACGAAATTCAGAGCAGCAAATTCACATGGTAAAAACACTTCAACTTAAACGCTAGTATACTACAAAGCTCTTCAGAACGTGGTAAAAGGTAAGAAGGAAAAACTGAAACTGAATGGGCATAAGAAACAAAATAGCCAATAAACTAGTAAAAAGGCGAGTGGATTACGGTTAGATTTACAAATATTCTCTATCTTTTAAACCATTCTTCAGTAGAGTCTAGAACTTGTTAATATAATACTTCCTATATTATTGTAATATTAAGAAAGTAAGCAGTAATAACATCCGCAAACTATAGGCATATTTTCAGAGCTTTGAGGAATACCTTTGTTAAGAAAAATTGAATCAGAGAGAGTTATATATTTTAATTTCAAGAAATCGATTAGTGAGTAATTGATAGATTAAGTTAATAAATTTAGGTTGAATGTTTAGCGCTTATTTATACAGTAAGCCTCTATGCCAAAATAAATTAATTGCCTTCGAAACATTTAAAAATAGTATGGCAAAGTTTTGAATAATGGTATCTAACAATAAGAGGTTAATAGGGATGTTTGTAGTATGGTTAAACGTTTTGACTTAAAGCCAAATTGGTATTCAGGGATGGAGTTATTAAGGATTTGGTTACTTTTAATTCTTTTAGGATATAATTAATAAGTGTGTTTTATGTACAAGTCTATTTAAGTTAAAATCTATCTTAAATATTACATTTATAATCTTAAAAATTTACCATATGTGTACAATGTATCAGGTTAATAATGAATTTACTACAATAATATAAACTTTAAAATTAAAGTGATGATTTACAGATCCATTAGAATATCCCTATAAAATATTGAATTCCCACTTTCATTTTTCAAAGGCAATTCCATTGAAAACGGAGTCGTTTTAAATCCAGATTATACCTAAGGAAACGTAAACCGGCTTTGTTTATGCTCCCTTTAAAATTTATATTTCTCATAGCATTCCAAATCATTGTCAAGGGCGCAGTATAATTTAAATATATATTTCACTTTCTTTAATACCGAAAGTCTTCCTGGTTCATCCTCCTGCGCCTCTTCCTGTTCCTGTGGGAGGTGGGTGGAAAGGGGGTGTCGAGGGCGGATGATAAACGAGGAATTAAAATTAGAAATGTAGGCCAAGTGTGCACACGACGGCGAACAGAGGGCGCCGCCGATCGATCCCCCTCCCCCATCACCCAATTCACCCATCGACCCCCACCGAATAATAAATCTGAGGGACCGCACTCAAAGATTGGAAACGTCAAAGGGCTGAGGTCGGTCAACCCCAATATATTCGGTCGTTCGCGATTTTCTGCTGAATCATTTTATTCGTTAATTGCGCGATCGTTACAAATGCAATTATACTCGCTGGTCCGGGCTTTTTGCCCATCGAATAAATGGGGTGAGTTCGGTTAGGGGGAAATGGAAAATCGGCACAGGAGCAACAGTTTAGAGTTCAGACTTTCAACATGTTGTATAAAGGGTATTTCAATTCTGCAATTCTAGAGGGATGTTTTTTTTATATTTTAAAAACATGAAAATAATGCTTAATACATTATTAACATTTCATCTCTTAATACATACCCTGTAAAGGTTATTGGCTAAATAATTCAACATATGAGTTTTTAGCATCAAGATATTGATATTGATGAGGCTATTTTAAGTGATTTCATTTATTTTAAATTTACCAAAATAAAAAAGATAAAAAGCAACTTTTACACAATGTAAGAACGTAGAACGTAAATGATGGTATTATAGACAAGACGCTTTTGCAAATTCCTTTTAAATAAATAATATGCTGAATTATTACTTTTATAATACTCTGTTTTACTCAAAGATGTAAAATTGCACCGTGTTTTAAAATAGAGACTATTATAGCCTGAAGTTTGGGTATTTAAGGTAACTACAAGAAAGATTATATTTAATTTATAAAACTAATACTACTAACTAATGTACGAAATATAACAGGTTGACATACGAGATACGCAAAGCCAAGTGTGGATACAATCCTCAGTACTTTTTGCCACTTTTTTAGAGTCAATATTGTAAATCATATCGTAAAATGGACAAATACAGTAGGTCAACTCCAGCATGGAGATTCATGGCAAATTCTAAATGACAATGAGTTGCTACGATTTATTGGGTTGTTGATTTATAAAGCTCACAATGAAGGAATTACAAATTTGTGGAATCTTGAAGATGGACGCCCTATTTTCAACCAAACTATGAGTATTTATTTAACAATATCTCAGTGTCTGCGTGTTGATAATGCTAAAGCTAGACGAAGGAATCGAGATTCAGATAAACTATCAATCGAACTTTTTTGGTATTGTGGTTAGCTACACTTCGAGCCTTATGAAAATTTAACAGTAGATAAACAGCGGCTTACCTTTCATAGTAGATGTTCACCCAAGCAGTACATACAGTCTAAACCAGGAAAGTACAGCTCGTGAATGCAATCAAGATAAACATGTTGCCTTAGAAATGGTTGAGGGTCTGGAAGAGAATTAGAAACGAAGAATTTTACATTGCTTGGTACAATTATAAAAAATAAACCAGAGCTGCCCCAAAAACTGGTAACTGTACATGACAGACAAGTATATATGCAACTAAATTTCGATTCCAAAACCCTGCAATGTTGGCATCTTACTGTCCAAAAAGGGAAAACAGTTACATTATTATCAACTATGCATAAAACTGACAAAATTTGTGAAAATTAAAAGAACAAACCACGAATAATAAGTGACTGCAATAATTCAAAATCAGGTGTAGATACAATGGGCAAGCTAGTTCGAACATGCACAGTAAAAAGATAAATAAGAAAATAGCCTGTAACAATGTTTTATTATAGTATAGATATTATATAGATCGCTTATGTTATTTGGTGTCACCTATATAAAGATTGGCAAATAAAGAAAGATACAAACGCAGACAATTCCTATTAAAGAAAATACTGAAATAGTAATTGCACAATCCTTGTTTGTTCTGTATACCAACCTAAAAGAAGAAATGTAAAACATTTAAAAATAAATTATCTTTATAATAAGTTTATAAAATTTGTTAACAATTAATTGCATTCAATAGTTTTTAACTTTCTAGAACGTAATAAATTTTAAAATAAAATATATTTACAAAAACTTCATAACTTCCTGAGATAAAGAGCTTTAGGGTCGCAGGTGACCCCAATAAAAAATTTTGGTTTTATGAGGATTAATAATCGTAATATTAATTTTCTCTGGCACATATTTGAGGTATGAGAAAATATTTGTTTCGCTACTCGAAACTCAATATATTAGCTATTTATCATGTTTATTTTAATTATTTCTTTTTGATATTTTTAATTGAGAAATTAATTATTTCAGGATTAATCCTGGATGTTGTTTGGAAAACCTCCCTCTTAAAGTGGGGTGGGTGTGCCAGTTGGTTCCGAAATAAAGGACCATCGGGGATCTGCTGCTGAGAGCAAGTCCATGTACAATATGTAATTTTGATAACTCTTTATAATTTTGTGCAGTACAGTTTTCATCAAACCCCGCATTATTTAATTAACACCAATAAATCCTCTTATAAAAATAATCGTTTCAAAGTTAATGCAGCTTAAAATAATTATATTTTAAGCCTAAATTGCACATAGATGGATAATAGTCATCATACTGATATGTTTTTGATATTAGGAGTAACTTATAATAATATAAAAGTTCTACCTGACGTTTACAGTGTAACGTGTTATGCTTCTACATTTTTTAAGATACGTAAAATGGTGACTGTATAAACAATTTTTGTTGATATAATCACAATTTTATGTTGTTTACAGTTACCTTTTTAATTTGGTATGGCTTGTGGTTCCCCGTATAGTTTGGTTTATATAATTTATTCTAATATCAATAAACGAAATTACCGATGAAGTTATTTAAATTGTTTAATTTCCTAATACAT